>JASAOC010002124.1:0-261110 GCA_030849835.1 Herpetomonas samuelpessoai
ACGCGAAGCTTGCTCGTGATCCTGTGAAGAACGCTGACGCGCTGCGTGCGCTGGAGGATGAGATGCGTGCCCGTGCCGGTGCGCTTGCGGATGATAAGCTGAAGGGCGACCGGGCTTTTCTCGACCCCAGACCGGAAGGTGTCGCGCTGCGACAAATTCCCCTGGATGACGACGCGGTGTTTACGCAGCTCGAACAGCGTCGTGCTGCGCTTAAGGCGGCAGGCGGCAGAAATGCACCTGCAGATATTGCGAGACTGGAGGAACAGATGAATGATCGCGCCAGGGATATGGCGGCGGACATGACTGCCGCTCTACGTGCGGAACTGACCCAGAAACCTCTCGGCGTTCCACTTAAGGACCTCCCTCTGGACGATGATAGAACGTTCCGCTCTTTGGAGGAACAGCACCGTGATGCTGTGGCAGATGGGGACGCTGACGCGGCAGAGAAGCTGCTCGCGGCCCTCAACGACCGGGCAGAAGCACTGGCGAACGAGTTGCATAAGAGGGAGCGTGCTGTCCTTGAGCAGAAGCCTCAGGGCATCCCACTCGAAGCACTTCCCCTCAATGAGGACGAGGAGTTCCTTGCACTCGAGGGTGAGGCGCGCGATATCCGGAAGCGCAACCCCTCCGACGCTCGCTTAGCTGGAATTGAGGACAAGCTCAACGACCGCGCCAAGGAGCTTGCGAACGAAATGCGTCGCGGTTACTGCGAGGAGGCACCGGAAGGCATCCCTCTGGAGCTGCTCGATCTGGGTTCTGATCCAGCCTTCAGGCAGAAGGAGGCAGAGCGGCACGCCATGGCGGGCCAGCCTGTGATCGCCAGCAGGGCTCGGGGAGTGAACGTCTCGAACCCGGCCGACGACGAGCTTAACAGCCTTGCGCGAGCAGCTGCTAGGCGTCTGATCACTGGGGACCGGGACGCGTACCTCGACCCCAACCCCGAAGGCGTGCCGCTTTCTGTGCTTCCTTTGGACACCGATCCGGACTTCCACGCCAAGGAGGTGGAGCGCGCCAAGCTCAAGGCTCAGAACCCCACCCTCAATCAGCGTAAGATTGCTGATCTTGAACGTCAGCTCAACGATCGCGCGCATGAGCTTGCCTTGGCACAGAAGAAAGAAGACCTCCGGGGCCTGGACCCCGAACCTCGGGACATCCCTTTGGAGCTGCTGAACCCGCACGAGGACCCCACTTTCGCCGCCTTGGTGGATGAGATTCGCGTTCTCAAGAGGGATCCCATCGCCAACGAGGACGCCATTGACCGTGTGAAGGATGCCATGGACATGCGATGCGATGAAATGGCCCAAGCTTTGCTGGAGGGCGACCGCGGCTACCTTGACCCCAAGCCCGAGGGCGTTCCCATTGACATCCTGCCCCTCAGCCAGGACGACCTCTTCCACGCCAAGGAAGCGGAGCGCGCCAAGCTGAAGCTGAGCGACCCACGGCGGAATGCACAGAGAATCAAGGCTCTGGAGGATGCCCTAAACGACCGCGCCCGCGAACTCGCCCAGGCGCAGCGCCGCGAGGACCTGCGCCATGTGGACGCGGAGCCAAACGGCATTCCAAAGGAGTACCTTGGCCTGCACGAGGATGCCACGGCCGCCCCACTGATTGACAAATTACGGGAGCTGAAGAGGCAGCGCAGGGAGGGGGGCGCACAGACCGCGCCAGAGATCCAGTCGGTGGAGGCCGCCTTGAACGACCGCGCACACCAGATTGCGCAGCATCGGCTGAATGGGGATCGCGCTTATCTTGACCCGTGTCCGGCTGGCGTTCCCCTGGAGGACCTTCCGCTGGACAACGACCCCACCTTCCGTGCACTCGAGGTGGAGCGCGCAAAGCTCAAGGCGGACGAAGGGAACAAGGCGTCCAACGCGGCTGCGATCAAGAAGTTGGAGGATCAACTCAATCAGCGCGCCTATGAACTCGCCCTCGCGGCACTGGACGAGGACCTGGAGCCCTTCAAGGCCTCCTACGAGGGAATCCCAACAAAAGACCTGAAGCCTCACCGGGATCGTCTCTTTGCCGAACTCGCCGCGCAGAAACGCAAGCACAAGCGCCAGCCTCTCGTGACCTGGTCAGACGAGCTGGAACGGGTTATGGAAGACCGCCTCACGGAACTTGCCAAGGAGAAGAATGACGGTGAGCTGTACTTCCTCGACCCCACCCCCGAAGGTGTCCCTGTCGAAGATCTTCCGCTGAGCGCGGATAGCGAGTTTGCTTCTCTCCGCAAGCAGCGCGATAAGATGAAGGCAGAGGATCCGCTCACCAAACGCGAGGACATCCATAAGCTTGAGGACGCCATGAACGCCCGTGCCCGCGAGCTTGCTCGCCAGGAGTTGGAAAACGACTTTGCGGGCATGGACCAGAAACCTCTTGGCATCCCGCTGGAACTCCTGAAGCCCCGCGAGGACCCGGTGCTCGCTGCGCTCGTGGAGGACTTGCGGCGCGCGCGCCGTCTCCCTGGTGGTGGCCAAGACCGCGTGGCGGCCATCGAGGAGAGCATGAACAGTCGTGGGCACGAGCTCGCCAAACTGGCCCTTGACGAGGGTCGCGACCAGTACCTGGATCCGTGCCCGGAAGGGGTCCCGCTCGGGGTGCTGCCTCTTGACACGGACCCCTCCTTCAACAAATACGCCGTAGAGCGGGCAGTGCGCCGTCTTACGGCAAAGGACAAGGGCGACGGGCGGGACCCCGAGGTGCCAGCGCTGGAGGCGCAGCTCAACGAGCGTGCGCATGAGCTGGCCCGTGCACAGCTTGCGGAGGATCTCAAGGGCGTCGATGCGGAACCCGAGGGGGTCCCGCTGGCGCTGCTGCATCCCCACGACGACCCCACCATCGCCCGCGCTGTCGAGGATGTACGACTGCTCAAGAAGGATCCCGTCCGCAATGCGGAGAAGATCAAGGCAAAGCAGGCTGCCATGAACGATCGCGCGCATGAACTGGCGAAGCAATTGCTCGCCAACGATCGCGGCGACTACCTGGAGGCCGCACCCCTTGGTGTGCCGCTGGCCGAACTCCCTCTGGACACAGATCCCGCCTTCCGTGCGTTGGAGGCGGAGCGTGCCATGGTAAAGGCGACTGGCAAGGACAGGGACCACGTCGCCGCATTGGAGCAGCAGCTGCGCGACCGCAGCGAGGAACTGGCTCGCGCGCAGCTCGCGGATGACTTGACAGGCCTCGCGCCGTGCCCCCTCGGCGTGCCGCTGGCACTTCTCCAGCCGCACCAGGACGCCGAATTCGCCGCTCTTGTGCCCGAGCTGCGACGTTTGAAGAAGGACCCTGCTCGTAACGCGGCCAAGATCAAGGCGCGGCGGGACATGATGGACGGGCGCAACGTGGCGCTCGCAGAAGCCTTTTTGGATGCAGACCGCGACAGGTACCTGGATGCCCAGCCCGAGGGGCTCGCCTGGCGTGACCTCCACCTTTCTGACAACCCCGCGTTCAAGGAACTGGAAAATAAGAAGCTGGCGCTACAGGCGACGGCTGCACAGGACCCGCATTCCAGCCAGGGTCGTGCGGCGGCGGAGGAAGCCAAGGCGGTCGAGAAGCAACTCAACGAAATGGCGCACAAGATCGCCTCGGACAAACTCAAGAGCGATCGCGCGTACCTCGAGGCGTACCCGGAGGGCGTGGCGCTGGAGTACCTCCCGCTGGACACGGACCCCACCTTCCACAGCCTTGAGGCGGAGCGGGCGCTGGCCAAGGCCAAGCGCAACACGGGCGCGGCCGAGGCGTTGGAGGGCAGGCTCAACGAGCGCGCGCAGGAGCTGGCGCGCTTGCAAAAGGCCGAGGACCTCAAAGGCCTTCACCAAACCCCTCGCGGTGTTCCGCTTGCCGCCCTGCAGCCTCACGAGGACGCCAAGTTTGCTGCCCTCGTGGAGAAGCTGCGCCAGGCGAAGCGCAAGCCCAGCGGCGAGGTGGCGAGGGAAGAGGAGATTGCGAACTTGCAGGACGCGATGGATCAGCGCGCGGAGGAACTGGCCGAGGCGGCGCTGAGGCGAGACCGCGATTACCTCGAGCCCCATCCCGAGCACGTTCCCCTCGCCCGTGTTCCTGTGGACAGCGACGCGGCGTTCACGGCGATGGAGGGCGAGCGGGCGGCCATGAAGCTCACGGACCCGCGCGGGAGTGCCGCGAAGGTGGCAGAGATGGAGGGCAAGCTGAACGCTCGTTTGCGTGAGTTGGCCCGGGGCGTCAAGGCGAAGGACCTCGAGGGCCTGCAGCCGCACCCCCGTGATCTTCCCCTTCATGTGGTGGACCCGCACAGGGACGCAAAGTTCTCTGCGCTTGCGGAAGAGCGCGCCGCGTTGCCGGCAAAGCAGCGTGCCGATGCGAGCGAGCCCGTGGTGCAGTCCCTCAACAAGCGCGCCGACGAACTGGCGGCGGCCATGTTGCAGGGGGATCGTGATTACCTCCACCGTGACCCAGAGGGCGTCTCTCTGAGCTCGCTGCCTCTTGACACCGACGAGGCCTTCCATCAAAACGAAGTGCAACGCGCCATCCTCAAGGCCCAAGACCCCAAAAAGAACGCAGCTGATATTCGAGATCTCGAGGATAAGCTGAATGACCGCGCTGCCGAACTCGCACGCATGGTGCTCGCGCAGGATCGCAGCTACCTGGACCAGAAACCGGAAGGGGTGCCGCTCGCGGTGCTTCCCCTTGACTCAGATCCCAAGTTTCATACCATGGAAATGGAGCGCGCCAAGGCCAAGGCACGCAACACGCCTGCCGACAACGAGCGTGCCAAGGAGCTGGAGGCGAAGCTCAACGAGCGCGCACATGAGCTGGCCAAGAAGCAGCTTGCCGAGGACCTGGAGGGACTTGAGCGCGAGCCTGCAGGCTACCCTCTGGCCTACCTAAAGCCCCATAACGACGAGGTGTTTGCTGGCATTGTGGAGCCTTCGCTCCGCGCGGCCAAGAAGGCGGGCAACCTTGCCAAGGTGCAGGAACTGCAGGGGCAACTCAATGACCGCGCTGCAGAGGTGGCCCGGAAGCGCATCACGGAGGACCGCGCCTTCATGAACCCCATGCCTGAAGACGTACCCCTCGAGCTGCTCCCGCTCGACACGGACGCCGTCTTTAAAGCGGCGGAGCGCGAGCTTCGGGCGTGGAAATCTGCGGTGGAGGACAAGGGTCTTGAGATGTACGCGGTGGCACCCGAAACGGCCGCGGTGCGGGACGCGCAGGACCGCATGGACGCCCGCGCGCATGAGCTCGCCAAGGCGCTCCTGCACAGCAGCCGCGACTACCTCGATCCCGAGCCAGAGGGCGTTCCCATCGCGGACGTGCCCCTTGATACCGACCCAACTTTCCGCAGTATGGAGGTGGCTCGCCTCCGCATGCTTGGCAACCCAAAGAAGCAAGACGAGGTGGCGCGGCTGGAGGAGCAACTCAACGAACGCGCGCACGAGTTGGCGCGCGGCGTGAAAGGGGCCCATCGCAGCTTCCTCAACCCCACCTCCTACGGCGTCCCCCGTGAGCTGCTCAAGCTCGACGATGACAAGGAGTTCCGCAAGGGAGAGAGGGAGCTGCGCAAGGCCATCGCGGTCGAGCGCAGCCACCCACGCGATGCAGCGGCGGCGACGGCAACCAAGCAGATCAAGGCCGCTTTGCAGGACATCGCCGACACTGTTGGTCGGAACCAGGTTTTGGGTGACCGCGCCCGTTACCTTGCCGAACTGCCTAATCGCACGGGCGTCGAGATGGCGGACCTGAACCTTGACCTCGACAAGCCCTTTACGGATATGGAGCTGGAGCGCGCCATCCTCGTTGCCAAGGACCCAGTGGCGAACAAGCGTGATATTGAGAAGCTTGAAGAGTCCCTCGAGACGCGTGCTGAGGAACTTGCCCGAGAGCTCATCGAGGCTGATCGAGCCTTCTTGCCAGAGGACATCTTGGGCATTCCCAGGAAGGAGCTCCCACTGGACGACGACGACAAATTCAAGAAACTCGAACGTGTGCGACGCGGCCACCGCCGTGCGGGTGTCTCTGACGACGTCATGGAGGAAGACAAGGAGAACATCTTCAAGCGAGCAGAGGCGCTGGCAGGAGAGGTGGTTGTCGAGGACCTCGCTCCCATGAAGCCCACGTACCGCAATATCCCTGTCGAAGACCTTGGTCTCCACAACGATGATAAGTTCCGCGAGCTCGCGGAGAAGCGACGCCGTTGCCGAGGCAAAGGCCGCGTGAACGCGCCGGATGTGGCCGCCATCGAGGACGAAATGGATCGTCGCGCGTGTGAGATTGCCGATGATGTGGTGGACAACGAACGCGGCTTCCTCGATCAGGAGCCCGAGGGCATGTACCTCCGCGATGTCCCCCTCGACGCGGACCCCGTGTTCGTCAAGATGGAGGCGGAGTACCTGCGCCGCTCTCGCGACCCAAGGATGGCCAACCAGAACAAGGAGGTGTTACGGGAGCTGGCCGGGGAGATGAACCAGCGCTCGCACGCCCTTGCGCGCGCCGAATTTGCCAAGATGCGAGACTTCATGACCCCGGAGCCGGAGGGTATTCCGCTGGCGGAGATTGGCCTCGACGAGGATCCTGAGTTTAAGGAGGCGGAGATTGCGCGGTACCGCAACAACCGTGGGCTGTCCCCCAAGTCTGGGTCGAATGCCGAGATGGAAGCGCGCATGGAGGCGCGCGCGGCGGAGCTGGCCCGTGCCATGCTGGCGGCGGACCGTGGCTTCCTGGACCCCGAACCGGAAGGTGTGCCGCTGGGATTTCTCCCGCTCGACACGGATCCTGTCTTCTGCCAGCTCGCGCGGGACCGTCGTCGGTGCAAGAAGGGCCTCAAGAAGGGCGCTGGAGAGGAGGACGTGCGGGCGTGCGAGGAGCAGATGAATGCCCGCTGCCATGAGATGGCCAAGGATTTCCTCGCCAAGGAGCGTGCCTTTTTGGATGCAGAGCCGGAGGGCGTTCCCATCGCGGATGTGCCCCTCAGCAGCGACGCTCCCTTCTGCGCCATGGAGCACGACCGTCTCGTCCTCAAGAAGCAGCTCGGCCTCCCCACGGGCACCGCGGCAGCCAACGCGGACCCGCGCCACCCGAAGCTCGCTCCCCTTGAGGACGCCATGAACACCCGCGCACACGTTGTCGCCAAGGAGCTGCTCAAGAAGGAGCGCGGCTTCCTCGACCCTGAGCCGCTCGGCGTGGCTCTGGAGGAGCTCCCGCTGAACCACGACGAGGAGCTCAACCCTGTGGAGCGCCAGCGTCGCGCCTGCCGCAAGGCGCCGAAAGCGCACCAAGAGACCATCCGCACGTGTGAGGAGAAGATGCACAACCGTGTGAATGCCATCGCGGAGGACTTTATTGAGAAGGAGCGCGCCTTCATGGACCAGGAGCCCGAGGGCGTGCCCCTCCGCTACCTGCCGCTGTCGTCTGATCGCGAGTTCCGCGAGGCAGAGCTGCGCCGCCGAAGGCTGCGTCGCAACCCGGACGGCCAGCGCGACGAGATCAGCAAGCTCGAGGACAAGATGAACACCCGCGCACACGCCCTCGCCCAAGACTTGATTCGCCGTGGCCGCGCGTTCCTCGAGCCGGAACCTCTCGGTGTGCCCATCGCGGACGTCCCCCTCAACGGTGACGAGGCCTTCCGTCGTATGGAGGAGCAGCGCCGCCGCCTGAAGGAGGACACCAGCGGTCGCGACAACGCAGAAGCCGTGCGCACGCTTGAGGACCGACTGAACGACCGGGCGTTCGAGCTGGCACAGCAGCTGCTGGAGGAGGAGCGTGCCTTCATGAACCCCGCACCGATCGGCATTCCACTGGAGGACCTCCCCCTGAACGAGGACCGCCGCATGCGCGACATTGAGCGGACCCGGCGTCGCTTGCGCAAGAGTGACACGCCATCCAAGTTTGCAGCGGACATTAAGATCCTTGAGGACGGAATGGAGGATCGCGCGTTGGAGCTTGCCCGCAAGGCGCTCGCCGACAACCGCGGCTTCCTTGATCCAGAGCCCTTTGGCGTCCCTCTGGAGGACCTGCCACTCGAGACCGACGCCACCTTTCATGGCATGGAGCTGGAGCACTTCCAGGCAAAGAAGCGTGGTCGAGATCCTGCCCTTCTTGACGATCTGGAGAACCGCCTCAACCAGCGTGCCTACGAGCTCGCCGAGGACTTCATTCGTCGCGAGCGCGCCTACCTCGACCCCGATCCTGAGGGCCTTCCCCTCTCCGCCCTACCACTGGACAAGGACGTGCCGTTTCACTCCATGGAACTGGAGCGGCGCCGTCTTGTCCGCAACGGCGGCAATCCAGAAGACATCCAGGAGCTTGAGTACCGACTCAACCAACGCGCGCACGAGCTCGCGCAAGAAATTCGAGGCTGGCGCGATGTGGAGTTCCACAACGCGAACCAGCACGTCGCAGAGGAGTGGCCACGCATTCGCGAGCTGTACCCCGAGGGCCGCGAGGTGCCTCTGCTGCCGACCGAGCCGTTGCCGTCGGACGTGGACTCGGCGGCGAACGACGTCGGTTACCTGGCGCCATTTATTGCTGCCCTGGGCCGGCACCCCGTTCTCTTGTCTCGCCTGATTGCGACAGAAGAGCACCCCATCCACGGGCCCTACTCCTTCGTCTTCTTCGACCCCAACAGCAACCCGGTCTACGTGGACATTGACGACCGTGTGCCCTGTGATGCGGACTTTGTGCCCAAGTTCACTCTCTCCCCGGCGCGCATGTGGTACCCGCTGCTACTGGAGAAGGCGTACGCCAAGTTTGTGGGTGGCTACGAGAACTTGGACAACTGCACCCCGCACGAGACGCTGCGTGACCTCACTGGCCGCCCCGTCACCCACATCCCCTTTGACCGGAAGTTGGCCGAGGCCGCCAACATTGGCGACTACACCTCGGTCAACTTCTGGCTCGGGGTGGTGGAGGACATGGCCCGCGGCGACGTTATTCTGTGTCTCTCCAACGCAGACGGGGACCTCGACGGCATCCACCCGCAGTGCAGCTATGCCCTTCTCGGTGTCATTGAAACTGTCGAAGGCACCGTGAACCCGGCTGACATTGTCATCAAGCTGCACAACGCATACCGAAGCCACGGCCCCGTGTACAATGGGCCGCTCTGCGTCAACGACACTAACTGGAGCGATGACCTCCGCCGCATCTGCCGCTACACACCCGACCGCGACGACATCATCTATATGCCCCTCCCCACCTTCCTGCGCAACTTCTCGAGCATGCAGAACTGCCACATCAACTGCGGCGATCGCCTGACCGCCACGGGGGCGTGGGAGAAGCACACGGCGGGTGGCAACCCCAAGTTCACCACCTTCCGAAACAACTCCATCTTTCTCGTTGAGAACAAGAGCACACGTCCAGCTGTCGTGCTGACGGAGCTGCGCCACAACGCACCGTCCTTTGTCGATCCCGACGGGGTGAGCCACTACCCGCAGACAGGCCTCGTCCTCATGCAGCCCACGAACCCCTCCGCACCACCGACGCCGCTCATCACGAATAGCACGTACAAGTTCCTACAGAAGGGCATGATGCTGGACTCCCGCGAGGTCTGCTCTGTCATGGAGCTTCCCGCAAGCTCGGTGTGCGCCATTGTGCCGTACACCATGCGCAGCGGCGAGTATGGGGCGTATAGCCTGTCCGTCTACCCAGGTATGGCGCGCGTCGCCTTGACGCCGCTGCACTTCGCCGGCCTCGCGCGGGAGCCCACCGCCACCCGTGCGATCATTTCTCCTGGCGAGGAGGGCCGACGCATCGACTTCAGCGTGACCGCCGCCTGCGAGGTTCACGTGCTTCTGCGGCAGGAGAAGGTCTCTGAGTCCCGTTCCACCCGCAAGGGTGACACCATCGCCGAGGATGACATTGTGATGTCCGCCTTCAGTGACCAAGGCACGCGCCTCGCTTCCTCTGGTGACGCCACGAACGCTCGCGAGCATGCCTTGACCTTCAAGGCCCCACAAGCCGGCCGCTATTCCCTTCTCATCACCTCTCCGAATCGACCTGTGAGTGGTGACTGCCCCGTCACGGTGAGCGTCTACACCCCCAAGAAGGCGGTTGTCAAGTTCGTGGCCCCACCGATTGGTGCCCGTCCGTTGCAGCAGCCCCGCCTCCCGACACTGCCCAAACCGTCACAGACGACACCAAAGACACGGCGCACGGCCCCACCGGGAGGAGCGGAGACGGCAGACCGACTGCCGCCGCTCAAGGAGCGGACACGCGCTGCCGCAAGCGTGCCGTCGTCAAAGGGTAGGGCGACACGGGCCACACGGTAGCGGAACGGGGGAAACGAAAACATCGGCTGCTTGCGCAGCGATCGGTCGTTACCGCAACGGGCCTTCCGTTGTGTTTCACTGTCCTTGCATCGGTTTGTTGGAGGATGCGACGTGCTGCCGCGCGCGTGTTGATTTCTTCGTCCGGCGTTGGACACGCTGGACAATCTTTTTTCGATTTGGTTTTGTGTTTCTACAGTTTGTTTGTTCTTGCCGGTGAACGAAGATATCTTTTCTTTCCCGTCTTGATTATTTATTGCGTCGTTGACTCGCTTCTTTTCGCGCGTGGCGAGAGGCTGGAGGATGTTCTTTTGGCCGAGCCCACCACACGTCGCCACACAGCGTTCCCTGCCGCACTTCCACACTCCCTACCTCCTCTTTCAAAGTCCTGTCTTGCCGAGGAAGAAGGAACTCAGAGGAAACCATCCGTACGGCCCCTTCTTTCCGTGCGCACGCGCGTGGATGCTGCTCGAAATAGAAGAGAAAAGGCCTTCTCCGTGGCATGGCATATGTCTTCTGTGTGTTTGAGGAAGCACACATAAGACGCGCCTCGCTTTGGTACGCACGAGGAGAAAGGTACAGTGTGAGAGAAGGATAGAGTGAGAGAGGAACTTTGGCTTCACGGTACCGCACGTTGCCGTTATGGAGGCCACTTTCCTACTGTGTTTGTCTCTCTTTATCCTGTGCGTTGAATGTGTACAGAAGGCGTGTGTGTGAGAGGGGGGGGGGGAGGGGAAAGAACCACGGTTGTGGTGAAGAGTTGTGGGCTTGTTAACGGTTTGAGGAAGCTGTTGACTCTCACGCTTCTTCATCGCACCTTTTTTTGGTGTTCCTTTCCCTCTCTCAAGTCTCTCTTGCTTTCTCTTTCTCTCTCTTTCGTGATCTTTTCTTGCTGCCTCCGCGCCAGGGTTCGTAAAGAATTCTTGATCAGCAGCAGCAGGTGTAGGGGAAACGCTCGTGTGGAGAGGACTTCGTGTGATTGGATTGTCGACCAAAGGGAGTGTGTCTTTTTTTGTTTTCTATGTTATCTCTTGTCTTCTTTCCCTTCCCCTATTCTCACTTTTAGTGGTTCTTATTCGTTGCGTAACTTGCTTCAGACTATTCCAACCCCCCTTGTACCATAACTTCGTGGAAGACCGATGTTTACTCTTCTTCTCTCTCTCATGTCGACGTTTCTTCATTGTTTTCTTTCCCTTCCGTGTTTTTCCGCCTCTTCTTTCCTTTTCTCTTGGTTCAGGCTGCTGCGATTAATCAGAACCTGGTGGAGTTTGTTTCACTCTCTCGTCGGTTCATGGTTTCTGTTTGTTTTTCTCTTCTGTAACCTATTGAGAACACCCCATGTATAGCCACCACCGTTGGAGCACAGAGAGATCCTACGTGATTCTTCGATCCTCCCTTGACCAAGAAAAAAAAAAAAAAAAAACAACGCAAACTTACCTGTACACATGACGTACCTTTCACCAGTACCACCACACTACTCAAACCAAAGTCACTCACCAATGCAAAGGAATTAAACAAGGCCGTCACCCATGAGACAAGGCACAGATGCATAAACGTTGCATGTGCCTCGGTGTTTGTGTCGACACGAAAGTTGACTTGCGCGTTTATTCACGCTTCTCAGCGAACCAGCGGACCTCCAAGCTACCCAGCATAAGTGAGTGTCCGCTTCCTTGCTCACTCCAAAGTAACAGTGATCACAAGGAAGGTGTTCCTTCACCTGAGAGTGCCCTTTCCAACACCTTGGGATGAGGCATCCGAGTCACGAAAGCCAAAGGAAATGCAGCGGAAGCGCACCCAGCAAGTGCACCGAGAGCCGGCTCTTTCCAGTGGTCCTCTTCTCAAACAGTCTTCACGTTTCCTTTCTTCTTTCAACAAACTTCACAAGTAGTCGAGCTTATAGGAAGTTGTTTTATCTGTTTTTTTTTTTCCTTCTTCACGTTCGACGCCCTACCCGACCACTGTACAGTTTGTTTCTCGTCAGCGTGACACCTTTCACGTCAGTCCTTTGCGTTCCGCGTTCCGTTTGGGACAAGGAAAGAAGAAGCGAAAGACTTGGCAATCTTGTCGGCTTTCCTTTGCTTTGAAAGCCACTACTTCACTACCACGTCAGATTAGAACTCTCTTTTTCATTCCCACAGAAAGACACACGACAGCACACGATGCAGGCGAATCGTCAACAGGCTGCCGTGGCGGCTAATGTCACCACATCCTCCGCAGCCTACACCTTCCAGCAGCCTCCGCAAGGCTTTCAGCATCCTCAGTACCGTGACCCCGCAGAGGCTGCCCGCGGCACAGTGGCCAGCTCGGGATCGACGCGCAAGTATGGCAACATCATGTACGACCGCCGTGTGTACCGTGGCAACACCTACGCCAGCCCGGTCATGTCGACAGCCGCACGCCTCGAGCAGCAGCAGCGCGAGATGGAGTACTCGCAGCGACGCAAGCAGACATCCATGCGCGCCGCTTCAATTAAGCGGCGAAAACAACTCGACACCGCGCGACGCCGGCTGGCAACGCCGGAGCCGGTGGAGGGGCGCCAGCACATTGAGATTCAGACCGAAGAGTACCTGGAGGAGCTGACGGACGCGATCGAGACACAGGTGCAGGAGACGCAGACGGACCCGCTGCTGGATCGCCCCGCCACCCCCAAGTACGTTCCTCAGAAGGAGGGCCGCGACGCCGAGACGCAAATCAACGAGGGCGACCTCTTCCACTTTGACGACGCCGTCGAGCCGATTCTCGAGGTGATGGTGGGCAAGACGCTTGAGCAGGCCATGCTGGAGGTGATGCAGGAGGAGGAGCTCGAACTGCTCCGGCAACAACAGCTGGAGTTCGAGCAGCGCCGCAAGGAGGAACTGCTTGAGGCACAGAAACTGGAGGCGGAGGAGAAGCGCAAGTTTGAGGAGAAGGAGCGGCGCAAGCTGCAGGAGATGGAACGCCTGCAGCGGGAGAAGGAGACGCGAGAAAAGCTCCAGGCACGCCAGTTCGCCAAGGCGTACATGCAAAACCAGGAGAACCGTGTCTTTTCGCGGCTGCAGGACGAGGGCTGGTTCAAGGACCGCGTCCTGACAGAGGTGGAGCTCGACTTTATGCCTTGGCTGACCGCGGAAGTGGAAAGGGAGCTGGAGAAGAAGGCCAAGGCTCGCTCGCTAGTGGATGAGCTTATTCGCCAGGTAGTGCAAATCAACATGGCAAACCTTGCCGCTGTCCGCAGCACGTAATGGGGGCCAGCAGGTGGACAGGTGTGTTGTCGCTAGGCTGCCTACGCATCTGCACACACACACACACATCATGTGCAGGACCTTCGACGTGGATCTGTTTAGTTTTTTCTTCCCCCTCCCCTCTTTCTTCGCCATCCTCTTTAATTGTAGAGGAGAGGGACTTATGGGAGGTGCGGCCGTTGTCTACACTTGATGGTTCATGTAAATTGTTTATTATATCCCTTGTATTCAGAGAACCCCGCCCGGGAAGACAAGGATACCACAGAATGGCGAGCCGGGAGTCCATTGGGAAAAAGTGAGGCGCGTCGCGTGTGCGCACGGGAGAAACGCTTATGGTGGCTATGCCTCCCGCCCCACGTATTCCTTCACCGCGGACACGTGCCTCCCGTCTCCGCCATTTCTTTGCTTCCCATCCTTGTCCTCCTTTTGTGCTCTGGTTCACCTCTTTCTCCGCCACAATGTTGATGTATACGCTCTGGACACACACTGACACAAGACACGAACACACAGCTATGTATTTCAAGAATCCTTTGGTGTCTCGCATTCTTTAAGAGATGCGTTGTACCAGAGGGAGGCGGACACGCGAATTGTTTCGCATTTGGTCTCTACGCAGGAGAAAGCGAGAGATTCGAAACCCGCTGTGGGCGGCCATCGTTGGGGGAAAAGCAACATTGCCCGGTGCGCCTTGGCTGATACCTTGGTGGCAGCGTCTTCCTTGACGCACTGTTAAGTGAGTGCCTGTTTTCCTCGTTGCGTGAATAGAGGGCTGCTGCCCAGAAGAATGTGGGTCATCCTCCTCCCTCTCCTCTCCCCTTCAACACTGCACTATCACGTCATTTACGATCCGCGATCGCCTCGTATTTTTGCGCATTCCAAAGTACATTCCACCCTGCACACGTATTCCTGTATTTTTTTTTCTTTACTGATTTCCCTTCGTTACAGGAGAGCGACTTTGTGGAATAACTCTCCCGTAGTTCCTCTTGCCTAGATTGACTTTTTTTCTATTTTTTTGTTGTCGTGCGCCTTCCTCCAAAGGAGAAGCACGTTCGGCTTATCGCTCCTGAGAGCTTGCCGCTCGTGACGTAACCTCATCTGACGAGTCAGTGGTTATCAAACAGATACCGCACCAGAGCCCAATCATGTCAGTCATCTCTGAGCGACTTCGTGACGCGCTAGAAAAAGGCGACGTTGCCGAATTAGAGGTGGCCATTACAGCCGCGCAGTCCGCGTTGGAGGACAACATTTATCGCAGCGGACCGCGCGGGGTCACCACGGGGAAGCTAGCCAGTCTCCTATCCAAGGCCAAGGACGTGTTTCTTCAGAACCTGGAGGTGTGCAAGCCTTACCTGAAGCCGCTGCGTAAAGCATGTAGACAGCTAGACGAGCGCGCTATATTCAACGCGCTGGTCCACAGCCAGTCCGCACCAGAGCACGTGCAGCTGTACATGTACACAGACATTCGTCGAGCAGAGGAGCTCCGAGAGTCTATTGTGGCGGCGCACGAGGAGGCGATTCGTTTGCTGGACGCTGACGACTGGCTTCGCATTGACGAATTTCTCAACGAGCGCGCCTCTGTCCTGGAGGATCGCACCGTACTTGCGCTCGTGCAGAAGCGCGAGGATCTGTTGAAAGGAGGTGGGTTTCGCCGCTCCCGTCCGTCGGCAGCGGCTGTCGTGACGGATGGTTACGGTGGGGGTCGCGGGGGTCGCGATCGCGCAGACGTTGCGCGCGACGCGAGCGCCATCTCGTCCTCCTCCAACTTCCTCGCACGACATGAAAGCGACGCCGACGCAGCGGCGGACCTACGCGCCTCACCTGTGGAAGAGCCGTACCACACGGCGCCAACCCCGATTCGTCGCGGAGCTGCTGGTGCGGCCAACTCGTTTGGCATGGCCTCCCAACCCGCCTGGAAGGTCATCACGGCTGCATCCGCGTCACGTAACAGTCACCAGACAGCGACGGTGTCCCTCCGGCCATTTGTTGAGGAGGAGGCGCACACCCGTCTGGACTTGGTGTCGGCAGAGTCACGGGGACGCGTAGCCTTGTACAAGGATGTGATGCGTGGGTATGCTAGGGCGTGGGCCGCCACGCACCTAGGCCCTACAGACGAGGCGACAGAGGACGGTGAAGGATCACCAACGACCTTTTCGCTGCGAGGGATTCTCCAAGGGACGGGCGATGCCCCATCTCCGCGTCCACAGCTCGAAGATGGTGCTGCCTTGCCTGCACCATCCGCTTACCCTGCACAACCTCAGACAGCGTCCTTGAGCATCGAACGGGAGACAGAGGACGAGCGGGACAACCCGCCAGAGCCCCGCGCTGCCCCACCGCCCAAGGCCTCCTTCTCTCCTCTCGAACGAGAAGGCACACAGCGCACGCCCACCTCGCGGATTCCCCCCTCGGTAGGGTTTGCAGACCCGCACAACACCAAACCCAGCAACCGGCTAGCGGGGACTAACGCTACCACCTCCACGCCAACGCGCCACCGCAACAATCGTGTCGGTTCTGCCGCCGAGGAGAAGCCACCTGTGGCCGTTGGTGAGGGAGCAACTGCATTACCGACGCGCCATGGTCAGCCAATAGCAAGCGCCCGCCGTGCCTCTCCCATGGGGCGTCTGGCTCACCAGACCCCAAACCTCTCCCCGATAAAGGAGGCCACACTGCTCTCTCTGCGCGACGAGGGCGACGTGTCGGGCGGCGCTGGTGGACGCCCATCCCTGCTCGCCAAGCTGCCGGCACCTTCACGGATGGATGGTAGGGGTAGCCTTCCGAATGGCAGCATTCTGCGTCCCCCACCGCAGGTGAATGAGACGGCCATGTCACCGGGTCCGAACACCCCACGTGACCCCATGTCTACTTCAGGACGCGCGTCTTCGTCTTTGGCGACCCCGCGATCGTACGAAGCCCGTCGTCTGGAAGTCTTACTGCGCGCCACGCTAGAGGAGGAAGACTTGCACCGCCGCGACATTGAGGGCACCGAGGATTTTGACCGCTGCGTGTTTCTTTACCCCATGTCCGCTCGTATCGATATGCTCAAACGTGCGCAGAAAGATCGGCAGCGCATGATTGCGCGGTAGCACGTCAGAGCTAGATAGCCCTGTGAAGGTACGTGCGTGGGACCGACTTCTGCTCCGTCTTCCCTCTTATTTCTGTCGTCTTTTTTTCAAATACTTCTTTGGCCTGTTTTCGGCTTCGCAGCTTGGGAAACACCAATGAGACTGCGAACTGCGGGTTCCACCACAGTGAAGAAGACCTCACCTGTACCATTTCTGTGTGAAGGAAACACAAAGAAAACGAGAACCCATAATTGTCATCACCTATGGAAAGTCTCCAAGGTCCCTTTCCAAACACGGGCAATCAACCGAAACCGTACGTGTAGTCTTGCGAGAGGAAGGCAACTGACACCGCGCTGTCTAGTGGTTCTGTTATTCATACGCTACCATTCGCTTTTGCCCAGAAGAAGAATTTGTCAGTCGTCTCTTCTATCTTCGTCATCTCCCTTTCCCTTTCCTCCTTGTGATTCTACTGCCGCCGTATAATGACGCTCCGTCTTTGCTCTGTATGTGTGTATGTGTGTGTGTACCTCACGAATTATCAAGAGAGGTTCACTCCGCTCTTTCCTTCATTCACCTTCGTTGCAGATAAAGAGAGAGAGAGTGCGTCTTGTAGACAAGGGAAGCTGGTGAAGCAGCGCGTAAGCCTTCAGAGACCAGCGCGCTCGCGCTCGCGCTCGCAACGTCCTCTGGGCGGAAAGAGCACTCGTTGCCGTCACACCTTTCTTCTCTTCCCCCCACCAAGTGACTTGTCTTTCTTTTTGTCCGTGTGAATATCAATCACGCGTCTTTTGGGGGAGAAATATTTATTCGTTCTATTGCTCGGTTTTTCTTTTTATTGTTCACTTCAAGGTGCGGGAAAATTACCTTAGATAGAGAAGTACAGCTTACCGACTGATATTTTGCCCCTACCTTGGTTCTTGCCCATTTATACACTACATCACATTTTTCGTTTTTTTATATATATTTTCTTTCTCTTACCTTTTCCTAGTTGAGATGAAGTTCTGGGTCAAGGCTGTAGTGGATGACACCATCCAGGAACAGCTGTTTGTCACCGCCACATCAACCGAGGAGTTGCGCCTTGAGCTGGAGTCACTACTAAACATTCCCATCGGCTTCCTTTCTGTCCACGATTTCCAAAGCCAGGTTGTGGATCGCCTCGCGGAAGGAGAGGACATCATCACCGTGAAGGCGAAGCAGCACCGGCCATCACTGAGCCGCAAGGGCTCTTGTGCTGATATCATGAATACAAGTCGTTCCTCTGAGGGGAAGCTATCCTCTGCCACCTCCGTGCCAGCGTCCGCCAGCGCTGGTACTTGTCACCAAAGCGGCGACAAACCCTCTGCCGGCACTCACGGCGCCAACACGTCTCTGGGCACTGTAGGACCAGCGGCGAGTGCAGGGAGTGCGAGCAGCAAGGAACTCACGTCGTCACAGCTGGTGCGGGACAGCAGCGGCACGCACCGCCGGTCTACCCTGTGGTCTCCCTCGCTCTCACTACCCATGCCCTCTGGCGGCGAGCACCCTCGCTATGCGGAGCGCGGCGACAGCCACGACCGCATGAACAGCTCCCTGGGCAGTGGCCAGCTGTTCGCTCGGGGAGGGGGCAGCGCAGCCACCAGTCCTGCGGAGGCGGATATGCTCTCTATGCATTCCACCTCACCGTCCAAGGCTCCGCAGCTCATGGATTTCCCTCCCGTGGCCAAGCTCTGGCTCAGCCGGGAGGACGTAGAAGTACTGCTTCACCGACAGTTTCGTGGGCGGTACAAGTCTGTCCTCAGCGGCTGTTTTGTGCGTACCCGGGATCGTCACGGGTACAACATGTTCCAAATCGCTAGCGTTGAGCATGGCCCACATGGAAAGCTTGTTCTAGACACTGTGTACGGCAGCGAAGCCGTTGGAATGGACTCCATCAGCAACGCACCACCGTCCTCGGATGAGGTGCGACGTTGGATGAAGAAGGTCCTCAACTCTACGAAGCCCTTTCCCACGCATGGTTTCATTGAGGCGAAGCACGGCGACGTCGAGGCAGCCCTGGGGACCGCGCGTGCTATTCTTGCAGGGTCTCCAGTTGCTGTGTCGCCTCCACCTGCCATCAAGTTTCGATCGAACGCTTCCCGTGAGACAGAGGGCAACGAAGACGCGGAAGAAGATGGTGAGGTCGACGACTTGGTAGACGTGCAGCCAGCGGAAACGACGGTGGCATCCGCTCCGGAGTGCCCACCGTCTCCTGTACTGTCTGAAACAGAAGAGGCACCGACCCCTGCGACCCGTGTGCGACGACCAACCGTTCTCAGCCAGTTCGTCCGCACGGCGCTAGCGTCGGGAAAGCAGTCCATGAAGGTGAACGACGTCCTTTCTTTTACCAGTGTTTGCTTTCGTGAGGCGGCCGAGCCACCGTGGGGGGCGACGAGTCTTGTGCTCTATGGAACGCGGCACAGCAACAGCAAGGCCCGCAAACCGAGGCGCGGCGACTTTGCAGGTTTCGAAATGGTCCTGCAAGGTGCGTCGCCGTCGACCTCGGCCGACGCAGACCCGCGCCCGCCGGTGCCCGAGGCGGCCCCGCTTCCCGTGGAAAGCCCCTCGCCGACACCGACGCCGAGCGCACCCTCTAGTGCACCCGCAGCGCCCGTGTTGCGGCCGCACCTGCTCTCCCCCATCGAACCCCCTCTCGTGACAGGCTCCACCGTTGCCAGCGACCGCGACGTAACCGAAAAGGGGTTCGCGATGTTCGGCGCCCCGGTGAAATGGCGAGGACGGTATCACGTCCTGGGCCAGCGCCGCCCCGTGCGGGACGTCTCATCGTACTCCCCCTACGTCCAAAAGCATGACAAGGACGATGACTCGCCAGGTGCGACCCTGGCACACGGGGAGGAGGAGCAGACCTCTGACGGCGCCTTGGATGCTCGACGTGTGAACAAGGTGGTGCAGGATTTTATTCTCCTCGCCGGTGACACACCAGACTGTCTGCAGGCACTGCCGGAACCCGCGTCGCTGCCCGTGCCACCATGGGCGCTGGTCGACGGCCGTGAGGTGGTGCTCTTGCGGCCCACGCTGGTAGAACATTTGGGCAACTTGCACTGCTTGTATCTCGTGCGCCTCGACAATACCGCCGCCGGTGAAGTGCGCAGCCCGTCGAGCTCGATGGTGAAGCGAAGGCCGTCGCTGACCCCGTCGCACCCTCATCGCCAGTCGGGCAGCTTCCCGAACACGGGCACGCCAAGCCGCACCTCCTCCGGCCGGGGAAACACCATGGCCCCATCCCCTTCCATGAGCGTGCAGGCCGTAGAGGACCAGCTGATACCCGCGACGGCGGCAGCACCACAGTCCGCCTCTGGCCCTGCGAACGGTGGGGATACCGAGAATGCTACGGCTGGGGGCCTTGGGAGCTTCGCCTCAGAACTGAGCCCTTTTCACCATGACACCTCCAGTCTACACCTTGCTACAGAGCAGCTGCAGCAGACCCCACCACCACCACCACCACCGCCGCCCACGACGACCACTACCACGGCTGTTGCACCTCCTCCTTATGTCTACGGCCTCGCCCACGCCGTCGCTGTCTTGCCCGCACATGCGGCAGTCAGTGACACCAACGTCAACGCCAATGAGTCGGCATCCTCAGCGGCACCCAGGCAGCCCACACCGCGGGGTTCCATAGCTGCTGCTGCTGCTCCGCGCTGGCGGTTGCTCTCCACCAAAGGACCTCTGATGGAAGGGACTGGGGAGGCTGAACCACTCTTCGCGGCGGTTTCTTCGATTCCCGAGGACGGAGCACCGATGCCAAGCGGCACACGCGTGCACAGTCGCGCAGGCAGCGTCGTGGGCGCGTTTCGCAGCGCTGCTGCGTCGGCAGAATTGACCCCACCGGAGGGCTCATGGGCGGCAGCAGGTGCACCGGAAAATCCTCAGCGCCGCGAGCTCAATGTGTTGTGGCACAACCCTGATGAGGCGGCGCTGTCTTCCTCCACCTCGGCGGCGGCGGCGGCGGCATCCCATCAGGATCCATCCAGCGTCAGCCCCTCTCGCGCAGGCATCGCGGGCAGCCTGTTTGGGAGTCGCGCCTCCCTCCGTCTCTCCTCTCTCAAGACCATTGGTAAGGAGGGTGGTGGTGTGACTGGTGGCTCTGTGGTGCTGACACCGGCGGTCTCCCGGCGTCGCTCCCCGGCCATTGCGAGCTTGCAGCCGGAACACTCGCTGGGCGGGCGTGTCGAGGTGCCGTTCCAGCGCATCGCCAACGCGCACGAGGCGGTGGACGCCGGGGCGTGGGTGGAGGACGCGTACTTTGCCGCGGTCGAGGTGGACCCAGAAAAACTCAAGCGTCGCGTCGAATCACTCTCCCTCTTCGCCGCCGATCGTCACGTGTTTCTGACGACCGTCAGCAGCGCTGGCGGACGGCTTGTATTATGGACCGTCCCTGTGACGGGAGAACCCTGACAAGGTTGCGCTTCTACTACCTGACTGTACCACCGCATTTTTTTTTTTAATTGCATCTTTTTTCTTTTTGTTTTCTGCTCTACGTGCTGCACGTTATCTCTGAAGCCCAGGTGGTCTGTGATTATTTTTTTTTCCCCTCTTATCATCGCGTTCCTCCTCCCTTCGCATTTCTATCCTGCCTAGAGAGAGGTGGTGTATTACTGCTGTTGGTCGATGTGCCGTCATCTCGCCTTCCAATATCTTCCTTTCCTCACATCTCCTTCCCGCCTCTGTTACACACGCCTTGCTTTCCTGTCGCTCCTAGGTGAGCGTTGATGTACATTCTTTCCCAATTTTACACACAAAAAGTACACATTTCGTTACACACCCTTTCTCTTCAGCTTTTTATTTTATTATTATGATCTTAGGCATCCACTCGAAGGAACCCATGGGGTGGGTTGCCTACCAAAACGGGGAGCACCAGCACCCTCGACCTCATTTCCTCCCTCCCACGTACGATCTGCTAGACGCATACTCACACACACTCAAAAAAAGAAAAGACAAGAAAAAGAAGCACGTGCGTGAGTCGGGACTGGAGTACTTCGGCTCTTCGATGCTTATCGTGGCAACCCGCAGTAGCTGCGTCGTCCCTTCGAATGCACCACACACGCATCCCCATGATTACTTTGGTGCTTTACCGTGGAGTGCCTGGTGCACACGCTTGTCTTGGTGACCAACACTAACCGTCCATCATTATCATCATCCCACGTATTTTCCGTTTTTCCCTGCCCACATTTCACAAGTTGGTACCACGTCGTTCGCATCTTTTTTTACCGTGTTTCGTGCTCCTTTGATTCTGTAGAGAGCCATCACGATATATTCTTGTGATACGCAAGGAAAGAAATCAAAATCACACGTCACCATATCAACGAGGGGCTTCTTTCCCTCTTTTCCTCTGTGTGCCATTTACATAGAAACAGCAACAACGACTCTGTGCTGCTTGCATCTCGCGTTCCTTGGGCTGAACACCCGTCATATCCGCTTCTTCCCATTCGCGCTCACCTATGGCTGTCGCTGCTGTTAACACGTGCGGCAACCGGCTCGACCAGGTCGACCTTGAGGCCATGAGCTCGTCCAACTATGAGCCACTTGAGCTGCTAGGTGAAGGTACCTATGGCATCGTCTTCAAGGCACGGAACACCCAAACAGGCGCATGCTACGCCATTAAGAAACTCCGACTGGACGGGCTAAGCGAAGGCGTGCCAGCCACGTCCATTCGCGAAGTGACGCTGCTGCATGATCTTAGCCACCACCCCAACGTGGTCCGACTGCTCGATGTGGTGTGCCGCACGCATCGTGTCTATCTCGTCTTTGAGCTCCTCCATGAGGACTTGCGCGTTTTCATTCGCCGACACCGCCCGGCCTCTGGTCAGAAACCTCAAGGAGGATCGGTGCTGCCGCTTCCTATGATCAAAGATTTCACACGCCAAATGCTGCACGCGCTGTGGAGCTGCCACAAGAGCCGCATCATTCACCGAGACCTCAAGCCAGGGAACGTGTTAGTCGAGGAGCGCCGGGAGGGGCGTAAAGGCGAGGCACCCAAGTATAACGTGAAGCTCGCCGATTTTGGCCTTGCGCGGACGTTCGAAATGTCTGTGCAAACGTACACGCACGAAGTGATGACGCTGTGGTATCGCTCGCCAGAGATCATCCTCGGGGAGCGCCACTACACGCCTGCGGCGGATGTGTGGTCCTTGGGTTGCATTGTGGCGGAGATGCTGTTGGGGTACTCCCTCTTTCGCGGGGAGAACTCGCGCGATCAACTCGATAAAATCTTTTACGTCGTGGGCACACCTACCGAGGAGACGTGGCCTGGCGTCACCAAGTTGCCGGGATACGATCAGACCTTTAAGATTTACCGCGTCGCACCGCTTCCGACACGCCTACCCGACTACGACGTCAAGGCGGTGGAGTTTGTTGCGTTTCTTCTGGAGACAAACCCGCGCACGCGTCCCACCATTTCCGCCATTTTTGACCACCCGTTCCTGCAGGAGGACTGAGGCAAGGTGTGCTTCTTCTGTAGAGCGCCGACACGCCCAACGGCGTGTCGGCGCCTGTTGATGGAATGTTCTCTCATTGTGTTGCATGCTGCACTCCCTACCCCGCTCCATGGATCTTGGCGACCCGCCAAATGCGATGAAAAGCAAGAACAAAGTGTCAACGGCGACGCTGGCTTCGTCTTCGCTCCGTTTGGAGGATTACCTTTGAAGGCCGAAAGACGCGAAGGAAGCGTTTGTCATGCGCGTGTATGCACAAACACACATACACACACAACGGCGATTATCCCTTGGTAGGACGCGCCATGTAACATGTGTGCGCGCCATCGGCCGCAATAAGTGCCCCCCCTCCCCTCATTACCGGCTTCCAGATAGCTCAGGTCCTGTGTGAACATTGCACCTCTGTTTCTTCTTCACGACGTGACGCTTAACATTTTCTTATCCTGAAAAGGGCACGAGAAGCAACGCGCAATAAAGAAAAATAACAATATAGGCATCGATAAAGAAGAGTTAAAAGCGGTGCTTAGCGCAGGCACTTATTATTGCTATTATTATTACTATTACTTTCAAATCAACAGCAAAGTCATCGCTCGAAAGACACACGCATTACATTGCTGACTTTCCCTTGCTTTTTGTCATTCGTGATACACATCCCCTGCAGCATTTCATTTTCAACTCTATACTAACAGGATTACGTCGCGCTTGTGCGCTTGCTGCTGCTGTTCGAAATTTTTAAAAAGTCACCAACAATTGTCTCTACCATTGCAAGGGAAAACTGCAATTCTCCCTTTACGGAGCGCGGGCCATGAACCAGAACGATGCCACCAACAGAGGTGGACAAACCCCTCCTGCCCCCACTGCCTCTTCTTCTTCTTCTCCCCCCACACACGCAAAGGCGACAGAAGACGGCGAAGAAGAGTACGGTTATCTGTGCGGCATCTGCTTCTCCAACGTTCACCCCACACTCAACCCCAGAGGCCGGCTGAACTCCTGCCAGCACCTCTTCTGCTCCTACTGCATCAAGTTATGGGCCAAGAACACAAACGTGTGTCCCACCTGCAAGGCGCGTTTCACCCGCATCTACACCATCCACCCAACCACGGGCGAGGAGGAGGAGACCAAGGTGCGTAAGAAAAATTACGTTGCCTGGGTTGAGGAATCCGAAGAGGACGAAGACGAGGACGGTGATCTTGCCTTCTTTGAGGCGGACGCGAACAGCACCGATGATGAGGACGCCATTCTCGGTCTAACCACATCGGACCATGCAAGCGCCGCGTCATCCTCGCGTGAGGGAGGTGCGGTGAGTGGTCTTCAGTGCGAAGTCTGTCACCAATTCAACAACGCCGCCCGAATCATTTTCTGCGACCGCCGTGAGTGCACCTTCATGGCACACTTGGAGTGCTTGGGGATGCAAGAGCGGCCCCTGACATTTCTGTGCGAGCGGTGCACCGCCCTGCGCGACGGCCTCGACCCTCCTCAGAACGCTCCACGCGCAGAGAGTGGGCCCACACCCACACCCACACCCACACCCATACCAAGAGAGACGTCAAACACCACACCCCGGGTCCCAGCCACTCCACACGCGCGCACGGTGGCTGCGGCACAGGCACACCCGCCACCGCGGGCAGCTTTCCCAACGGCGAGAGCGGCACCACCGGCATCGCCAGAGCCGAAGACATCGGCCACGGCGCGTCGGCGTGCGCGTGCGGCGGCCCCGATAGACATGGGGCCCTTGGCGCCTGCCTTTGCCGAGCCCACCCCCGCACCTGCGGTGCCTCAGTGGTCCCACCACCCAGATGGTGGTGACGACAAGGATGGCCCAGTCGACCTTTCTCGCCCTACGCTCCGCTTTCGCAACCACCCCGCCTTCGCCCACGTGCAGGAGGTGTCCGAGGAGGAGGACAGAAACCCGCTGCAGAACGATGAGGATCTGTACTTTCTCGCCCCTAACAAACACGCCCGTAGCGCTGCAAAGGAGCTGGCGCAGCTCAACCAAGCGCGCGCGCATGAGGCGGACCTCCGGCGCGCTCGCGAGGATGTTAAACGGCGCCGGCTCGAGGCGGCCATGCAGCAGGAGCAGCGCGCCATCTACGGCCGCACGAACATGGGCTACCGCCACGCCACGCCAGCGGAAACCACGTCCTTCGCTGTGGACGCTCCCTCGGGCAGTGTGAACCTGACGGAGCAGCGCCGCAAGATGCTGGAGGTGGCTGAGGCAGACCTGGTCAACCCACAGCTGCGGGCGGCAGTGGAAGAGCGCATGACACGCGAGTGGGCCTCAGATCTCGTCCACGTGCTTCGTCGTAACCGAGGCATCGAGGAGAGCCGCCTCAGGCTAGACGCCAACGGAAACCCGATTTATAACGCCCCGCTCACTTCCACTCAGCTTGCGGAGAGGGAGAAGGCATTGTGGAACCAGGCCATGCAGCAGGCGAGGCACATGGTACGAGGCCGCTTCGATACGAAGCTGCGAGAGATCCGCGACCAGCGCGAGATGATGGTCAGGGCGGAGGTGCAGCGAGAGGCCGCCGCGCTTTCGAAGCTCGCCCGCATCATCGCCGCGCGCAGAAACGCAGCGGGGTGACCTTTCCATGGAAAAAAATATATAAACACAAAAGGGGACGATCTTTGTTTCAAAGACGCAGTCTTGTGACTGGAATGTCCTTTCGCGCGTTGCATCTTGGGCTTTTGTTCTGTCAAGGATATGAATACCCCGGAAAGGATGTCTTCCCGTGTCTCCACTCCTGTTGGCTTTGCTGCGCTGTCTAATGTGTTACGCTCAGGCTAATCTCTCTCTCTCTCTCGTTTTCTCATCATATTCCACCACGGTGTCAGTTTCTCATGGCACACGAATTTCTGTGGGCTCTGTCAAATGCGTCTTGCTGATACTGCAATGCTACGGTCCTTTCCCCCCCTCCCCCCACGCCTCGCAATAATAATAACACTGAAAAACACGTAGAACAGGTACACACACACAAAAAAAAAACGGCGTTGCCACATTTAGAGAAAGAAAAACAGAAAAGGATTAGAATACCGAGTATTAGCGGACCGCACCCACGCACGCACGTGCCCATGAGCCGCACTGGCGTTGTTCCTCACGAGGACGTCCTCAAGAGCATCTACGAGTTCCTTTCCTACCACGGCTACACAGATGCCCTGACTGCCCTGCAGGCGGAGTCTGGGGTGGCGTACAACGTTATTCACACCGCCGCGGCGGCAGACAGTGATGGCAATGGACGTCAGCGGCGCGGCCTGAACGCTGGGAAAGCGGTCGCCTATCCCCCTCCGTCGAAGGAGCGGCTCGAGGCTGCTGTCATGGACGGGAACTGGTCTGAGGTGCTTCAAGTCTACACAGACGGGTTGCTCCTTCCCCAGGACGTCCGCGCCAGTCTCTACGAAACCATCTTTGAGGAGCTGCTCGATGTGCACGGACTGTCCTCGGCTGCATCGGCGTTCTTCCACAACGCACCAGCGTTTGCCGTGATGCGTCAGACCGCCCCCGCCCGCTTCGCCCGACTGGAGCGCCTGCTGCAGAGCTTCGATGAAGTTGCCTGGGAGGAGCAAAAAAGGAAACGCGCGGGAGCTCTCTCCACAGAGACGCTACGGCGCCGCGGCGAGGTTTTGTCGAGCTTGCTGAACGCCATACATTTCAACGCAGAGCCGTACCTCGGCCGTCTGCCGTCCGCTCTGTATGTGCTTGCCCACGGCCGACAGGCCGCACAGGACGTGGGTGAGCACACTCCAGCAGGGAAGCGACCGCGCATGGAAGCTCCGTTACCAACCAACACCCCCGGACAAGGTGCGGCGCCTCCTCCTTCACCGTCCGCGTCCTCCGCAGCGGCGGTCTCCACATTTTTGGGGTACCCTCTCGCGGCCCCACGCGGTGTGGCGCGCACGTACGACTGCGGAAGCGATGGCGCGAGGAGTGTTTCTTGCTGCCTCACACTGCCCTTTCTGACAGGGCCGACAGTGTCAGTTTCGCGTGGAGAGAGTGCTGACAAGGGCGATGGTGGTGCAGCGAGAGAGGATCAGAGCGTCGTTGCACTTGTGGGACGCGCAGATGGCAGTGTCGACTTCATCGATGCCCGGACCGGGGCAGCCATTGGGCAGCCCGTCAGCCACCCCCACGGGGTCCTTACCATGACCCTGGATGAGTCTCTTGCTGGAGAGACGGCTGGTGCCGCGACGTGGGTGGCGGTGGGCTACCGCGATGGATGGGTCAAGGTGTACAACACAGAGTCTCGCAAACTTGTCCGGCGCTTCTCACAGCCGCACTCCATGGGCGTCACCTGCATAACGTTTCTGGGCCTCAAGACGCCTGACGAGCTCGCGGGGCATCACCAGCTCCTTCTCACCGGGTCCTACGACGCCACCGTGAAACTGCTGAGCCTGGCGACGGGCGCCGTCGTCGCCACGGTACAGGACCCTCACCATAGCGCCTTTGTAAATTCGTTGTGCCCACTGTCCATGCGCATTCCTTACGAAGGCGTGTTACATGGTGCGGCCATCAGCGCGGGAAACGATGGAACGCTTGCTTTCTGGCGACTGCGACCGGACGCCGAGGCTCTCATTGCGGATGCGGCAGCGGCAGAGGCTGACGGAGGGGAGAAGCCGCGGCTTCCGTCTTTGCTCACGCGCGTCGGCAGCAACATGAATGTCCGCGCACTGCACGCCGAGTGCAAGGACGCGGTAGCCATCACGCTGACCTTGCTGACCCCGGCCAACGCTGCCTCAGAATCAACAGCGAATGAGACTGAAGAGAGTGAAACGGTGAGGGGTGAGGTGCTGGTGCTGACTCGCTCTGCGGTGGCTCTTGTTTTGTCCGTGACGTTGGACCTCTCCAGCAGCGCGCTGGACACCGTGGGAGGTCAACCTGTCAAGCCGATCCTGCTCTGCCTCTTGCGCGCGAATAAACCGCTGCGCCACATCGCGTGCGTGCCAAACCTGAAGCCCACAAAGAAACATTCCGCGCCGCTCACCGTGGGCACGACCGCGGCGCCCGCGTCAGCCATGTCCTCGTCCTCCACGGCACCCGTGCTGTCTGTCTACGCGACGGCAGAGGACGGGACGTTGCTTCTCTACAATGTTGAGATGGCCTGGCGTGACACGGTGCGGTGGGCTGCCTTTGGCGGCGCCGTTGTCATCTCCGGCCCCACAGACGAGAGCTCCATTCTTATTACGGAGGCAGGGCATGCGGTGCACGACGCGCGGGTGTGTCCGCTGCCTTTGAGGGCCAAGGAAACTCCTGCCGTGCTGGCTTGCGCAGAGTCCCTTCCGTCCATGTACCTCTTGACGTGACTTGACAAGGCGTTAGGGTCGATGGACAAGAAGCGCCACCCCAAGGTTTCGTGTAGAGTCAGACTGCCAGAAAGGTTGAATGATTCCTTGTCGAGCACTCATTTACAAAATAAATAAATGTGAAAGAGGAAGATGCAACCTCACTGAAACACTGTGCCGTTGCACCACTTTTAGGTCGTGGGCAATGGTTTTAAAAAAGAACGAGCAGTCTTTTTTTTCCCCCCTTCGTCGAAGGACCTGTACAGCCTGTCAGCTGAGAATACCGACAGGAAACGTCAGCAAACGTGCAGCGGCGTCCTTCTCCGCAATGGCCCGTGTTAATGCAATGGAGATGCACCACGTGCCTCCTGCAGCAGTTTATGCGTCTGCAGGACAATTTCCACTCTTTGCTCTCTCTCTCTCTCCTTTGCCATCCTCATCGTCCACACGTTCATGCACCCGCTCTCAAGAACGTTTCACAAGTCAGAAAAAACAAAAAAAAAAACAAAAAAAAATCAGTGTCGGATAGAAAAACACAAGCAACCGCAAACTGCCTGTGCCAGCGGTGTATCCTAAGAACACGACAAGAAACAAAAAACAACTTCATGAGTGACAAGTTTCTCAGAAGTGAGAAACAGCAGTTGCTGAATGCCATTGGCAGCGAGCTCTCTTGGGGCTGGTCACCAGCCATTGACTTTGTGAGCCTCCTCGAATCCAAGCGTCAGCAGCAGCGCGATAGTGGCAAGGCACCGAGTGAGGATGCCTCACGAGTGGCGGGTGTCGCTGAGGCGACCAGCTGCTGTGCTGCCGCCAGTGGCGCCACCACAACGCCAGAGGGGGACAATGAGATGGACGAGCTCGACGCCATGATTCGTGAACTGGAGGCGAGAAAACAAAAGTCAAAGGCCCCCGAATCAGATAAGGCTTCTTCCACTGAAACGGTCTCCATTCTTCTGGCTGGTGCAAGCGACATCCGACACGTTCTGCGCACCGTGGCATCCTTGCGCGTGCGAGAAGGCGAAGCAGCAGGGGCCAAGGAGGGCGAGGGAACGGCTACGGCATCGGTCCCAGAGTACCACTTTTATTTTTACGAACCCAACCTTCGCACCCACTGCCGGCACCTGTTTTTCCTTCAATGGCTCCTCGACAGCATGTTTTCGTTCGAGGAGCTTGAGGAGCGGGTGCTCATGTTTTTGGAAGTGTTTGCTAATTCTCTTGTGCGCGAAATCACCGCCGCCCAGGCACGCAACGTTGCCAATCGTCTCTTGAAAGGCTTGGAAAAGGAGAATGGCAACCTCTACCCCCTGCTGGGCTTTGCGGACATGAAGATGAAGGAAAGAGACTTTCTCGAGGAGCAACTCAGCCACTGGACCAGAGACACATCTGTCGCCAACATTGAGGAGCAATGGTCACGGCGTCTGCGGCAGGACATGGCTGACCGCTACGACAATCGCGATAACCTGATTGACTGGGATTTCGTCTTCCACCTCACGGACTACTCGAACTTGATCAAGTTTCCCGAGTACCGCACGTGGCGGAACACCGGAGTCGCCTACGACGTATGCCACATCAACCCGCGCAAGGGCTTCACGTACACGTACAACACCCCAAATAAGACGCTGTGTCACTTTACCCGTGGCGGCCAGGGCGTCTACAGCGGCGACATCAAGAACGGACCATTCATGGCGATGGGCGCCACCACAGAGAATGAACATATTTGCCAACGCACCGCGGACGGCACGTGCAAGTACGGCAACGGCGTCGTCGCCATGCACAATGTCCGGGCGTGGCTCTTCACGCTCATGACGGGCCAGCCGTGGCCCTGGGCCGATCACGCCTTCGCCTGGGACAACCCTGCGAACTACAACTACCTGCCGCCAGGGACTCCAAGCGGCGTGGAGTACAAGGCACGCTTCCCGCGTGTGCGTTTCCATTTCATTGGCCTCGACTTTGACCGGTTTCTTCACCGCCTCAAGGATCAAGGCGCGGCGAATACGATGTCCGCGGCCTTTGTCGGCACCTCGTGCACGCACCTCCTGACGCCCGAGTTCTTCCGCACGGCGATGGCCCCAGAGGGCGTAGTGGTCGCGGAAACCGCCAAGTTTGTCTTGGACGCCGAAGACGCGGCCAAGACGGTGTTTGCAACGAAGATCTCCTCACTGGCGCAGGCGGCGGGCTGGGAGAGGAACGACGCCATGACCGGCACTCTCCACACGGGGCAGCCGAAGCCGCGCCGGTGGGAGGGGAATACCCCAACGGAGGCACAGAAACTGTCGACGCAGCGGTACGAGATGCCCTTTCAGCTGGCGCTATCACGGTCAGCGACAGAGGCCGCGGACGCAGAATAGACCATGATAATTATTTTTTTGTATTTCATGGTAGGGCAACCCAATCGGACGTCTGTTGGCTCGTGTTAGCCACGCGGACGAGTGGCGGGATCTCGAGGAACCGAGCTGCGATGATAGGGGGCTGGTCTCTCTGTGGCCCTCTCTCTACCAGACACGGTTCAGCTCTCTTGTCTACACACGACTCATGTAAATAGCAACGAAAGCTTTTGCTGGCTACTTGTTTCTCTTTCTCTCTTTCCCCTCTGAGAACGGGTTCGTTTCTCACATACACACACAACTATGCACAAGTGCACATGCCATTGTTCAACATGGGGCTCCTGTATCTCGCGTGAAACGGTGTGTCATGGCTGTCGAAGAAAGGGGAATCTTACGGATTTCTCTCTCCTTACTCCCCTCCTGTGGGGATGGATGCATGCCTGCCAACAGGGGAAGTTATTTACGTCGCAATATGCTTATGGACCCACCAAGTCGCCTGCTTCCCTTTTTACTTTGATTTTTCTCTCCACTCGCCACAGCAGCAGATCATTCCTACGTAGTTTGAGGGTGCCTTGCGGACACAGGTACTCTCATTTTCTCAGAAGTTGACACACCCGTCCGTGTCTGCTCGGTTCTTGTATACTGTGGACCTTTTTTTTCTTTTTTTCCTATTTGCGTCTAGAGTTTTTTTGTTTCTTGATTCCGCTCTTGGTTGTCCGTTGAGATAGCCTGTTATTTTTTTTTTTTTAATTAAAGTGATCTTGCTCTTTACCGTTCCTCTTATATATATTTAGAATACACCCTGGTTCTTTGACCTGCGTAACGTCTCGTCTGCCACAACACTCTTGGGAGCAGAACGTGCAAGCAAAGTCAGTTGAGTACCGTCTGTGGCACCCCACTGTTGCGCAGCCCCCGCCACCCATCATTCACCTAACGAGAGCGAGGGACCGTGAGGGTCCTAGTTGAATACCGTTTCACAAACATGGCTGCGACGTCTCGCTCCTTGAGCGATTCTTTCGACTTTTCCAATCTCCCAGGCGGAGTTGTGGGCCGTCGAGGCTCCAAATGGCTTGAGAAGGTGAACAAGTTAGAAAGCACAGAGAGCGAAACGGTGTCTCCGCTGATAGGGTCGCGGCATCGTACATCTCCTCCGCCGCCGCCCCCACCACCGCCTCCTGTGCCGATGCCACCCGCAGCACCTGTCCCGCGCGCTGTCGTACCCAAAGCCGCCTCTCCCGTAAAGGCGCAGACCACGGCAGGGCGGTCCTACGCCTCCACGGCTGCTGGGCGAATGGCCACACCGCACTCACAGCAGCAGCGGCTGCCAGCATCTTCACACGGCAGTGCAAGACGGGACCGGAGTCGGACCCTCTCTCCTCAGCAGAGCAGTGGGGTTCGGTCGGTGGGACGCAGCCCACACACCCCGTCGTACAATTACGGCCGTGACGCGCTCGGAGGTGTCACCACCTCTTCCATGTTTACCTCTCCGCGCGACTACACGCCCACCGCGACACACTGTCCGCCTGACTTGACAGCTGTGGGCAGCCCAATTCCGATGGAGACGGACGACTCTGACCTCGCCATGGGTGCGCTGGTGTCGCAGCTGCAGCGGGCAACCGCGGGTTACGGCGGCTACGCGCACCCTGTTCACCATCCGCACCACAGCAACGACGGAGGGCGTCTGTCCCCACAGAGCCCGCGCGATGATACGCCCCGCAGCTCCCCACCACTTCCCGCACCTCCGCCGTGCCCCTTTGGCAACGAGAGCTCCGCCATGACTGCGCAACCGGGAGCAGCTACTCCATCGTCAGCGTACACCTCCGCCCTCATTCAGGCCCTGTCTATGTCGGAAGGCGCCGCGATGGCGTCTGCGAATCAGAACTCGTTGACATCCGTTCCTGCGTACCATCGCACGCGCCGTCGCGCGCAGCACGGCAGCGACTCGTCCGATTCGTACGACTACAGCGACGAAGAATACGAGGGCGACAACGGGTACGGCGATGTGGACGAGGACGAGGACGGAAGTCCGGTAGACATGGATCGAGGAAATGACCTTTACGATCATGCCATGCGGGTGATGATCGCAAAGCAGCAGTGGATCTCACTGGAAAAGGCACGGCAGGAAATTCTTGAGAACGCGCGACTGGAACGCGATTGCCCGTTTCAGCCCAAAGTTTCTCCGTACGCTGCAAAGATTGAAAGACCGGCACAGTTGCGGCCTGAGAACCGCGCACACGGCGAGATGCTCCGCAAGAAGCAATGGGTCGCGATGAAGCGCCGCGAGGAGGCGGAGAAGGACCTGGAGGGCTGCACGTTCCGCCCGATAACGCTGCGCACCGCGCGCCTCGAGAAGGACGGCAGGCCTCGCACAGACTCTCAAGTGTTCAGCGAACTCTATCATGAAGCGGAGGCGCGGCAGCGGTTCGAAAAGGAGGTCCAGCCGCAGATAGTGGGTGTCATGGAACGGCACGTGCTGCACCCCGGTACGTCGGGCCCGGTGCTTCCCAAGGAGGAGGTGGAGCGCGTTGTAGAGCGCCTCTTCAGTAAAGGTGCGGTAGTCGTGCAGCCGAGCGGGGCCGTGGGTAAAGGAAGCACCGCAGACGGGCCTAACGCGGCGGCCGTCACGGTGACGATCCCGGAGGAGACGTTCAAGCCCGCCCTCTCCAAGGAGACGGTGAAGATGATGGCAGAGAAGCGGCGCTGCGGGGAGCGTGACCCCGATGTGATCCATGACCTGTACGACCGGAACGAAATGGCCTTGCTGGAGCGTCAGTTGGCACAGGCACTGGAGGCGGAGCAGCAGCGGCAAGCCCGACAGGCGCTTCTCGCCCAGCGCGAGGAGGCCCGAGAGAAGCTCGAAGTAGAACGTCTCCGTGCCGTGCTTGGGGCCAAGTATGTTGCACTTGCGCGGCACGCGTTTGAGGCAGGTGGTCACCAGGAAAGAAAAGCGTTCAAACCCAAAGGTCCGCACTCTGTCGTGGCCCTCGCCCGGGCGGCCCTGGATGTGCTTTCCCCCGACGAAACGGAAGAGCTCCTCGCTGCGTTTGAGCACTGCGGCGTGGACAAGGTCACGGAGAAGGAATTTGTGTTCCTGGCACAGCGGCACGTCATGAAGAAGGCCAAACGCACCCCAGCGGATGAAGCAGCTGCACCAGCACAAGAAGAATCAGACTGGCGGAAGAATCCTTTGTTTGCGTTGCCGCCGCCGGCACCGACACGAGCACGCAGCATCAGCACCACCACGCCAGCACGCCGGCCGAGCATCGCGTACAATGATCCCCTCTCCTTGCCTGCACCACCATTGCCACGCGTTAAGCGTGAGAAGGCGGATCCTGCCCTCCTCGAACAGGTACGACGTAAGCGTGAGGAGCAGATGCTGGCGTGGCGAGAGGAGGCCCGACACCGCGCAGAAGAGAAAGAAATGGGGGACCCCGACTACAAGCCACTCCCCCGACGGTTGATTCCGTACGAGTGCCGCCCTGACGTGCACGTTCCTATTCGCACCAATCGCGCCGCCAAGCTGCGGGAGACGCATACCAAGGAATCGTACGGTGGCGCAGAAAAGGAGAATGCTGTGTTCGAGGACGCTCGCGCGGCGGGGGCAACCGCTTCCACGGCCCTGGAGGTGCGACAGACCGTGAACCACGTCACACAGCCTTCCCGTGCAAAGAGTGAGGATGCCGCCACGGCACGCGCACTCTTCCCGCGTGCCGCCGGCGCGAGCCCGGCAAAGACAAGGCCCACGCGCCGCCTCTCCCAAGCCGCCCCTGTCGTCCGCGGGCGCGCCGGCAGCCGAGGCGGGTATGCAGAAAACGCCGGTCCGGGTGCGCTTGCCACCACCTCTCCCGCTGGTCGTGCGGGGACACTCTCGCAGCCGGTAGCACAGACCCAGGCTACCCGCCGCACACAGTCGGCAAAGGTGCCTGCTGTGGGCGGTCGACCAGCACGACGTGGCGCTTCTGAGCAGCCCGCAGAGGGTCTCGCGATTGGTGGAGGGACGTCATCGCCGTCCCCTGCGCCGACGGCGCCAACACCCATACCTCCCCCAGCGCCGGCGCGTCACCACCAGGTGACCGCCGCTCCGGAGATGGCGACGTCTCCTTCCCGTCACGTCACCCCTAGCCCTGCCAACCAAACCGTGGACCATGCAGAAAAGCCCATTACCGCTGGTAAGGATCGGCTATACAGCGGTGTGATCGCCGAACACGCAGCCTTTGGCGGTGAGGAGGCGCTCATGGAGCTGGGGCGCCAGCTTCTCTTGCGGCAGCTGCAGGAGTACCAGAAGAAGCACAAGCAGACAACTGCATGATGTGCAGGCGGGGGTGCCGTCGATGACGACGAGGCCTTTGGCATCGGTTGAAGTCAAAGCCGTTCAATGGAGTCAAGCAAGGTTCCCTTTCGCGAACTTCTGACTCTCTCTCTCTCTTTGTCTGCACTGTGTGACCTTTGATTTCCTTCTTGTACATTTATTCAGTGGTTCTTCGAACACCCTTGTGCCGTTCTCACAAATCCTATACAATCTCTGAGCCATCATACATATATAGAAATAGCGGAACTGCCCGTGTCCGGCCACGCCTTCACCCGCGAAGGCTTTGGAAAAGTTATTGTCCTCTTCCTGGTGTCAGTTTCAGTGTTACCGCTCTCAGTCAAGTTTGAGCTTTTGATTCTTCTTTTTTTTTTTAATTTCTGTCAAGAGCACCCGCCTCCGGGCTCCGTTTCTCTTGTGTGTGTGTATTTCCTCGTGTACGTTTACTCACGTTCGCCCCCCACGCGCTCGTGGCTCATTGGAACGATTTCTCTTATCCCTCTTCCTTCTCTCCTGTTGTCTAGACACTTAACCAACAAAAAATACATATGAGCAAAGTGGCGAACGCACCACGATGGCCAAGCACGCACAATGCTGCGGGCACCAGATCTGTCAATGGCCAAGTTCCATAATCGCTCGCACCCGTCACGTGGTCATACCAGTGCAAATGCCACAAACTCGGTGCGGAATATGTGTATTTCCGAACATTTCCGTGCATCCGGTGACGAGCCAGGGAAGAGGGAAGCCTGTTCATCCTGATCATACAAAAAGAAATGACAAGGCTTGATTTTCTCCGCTCTTATTTTCTCCTCTTGCGTTCCTTGATGGTGTTTCTGCGTCACTTCTCTAGAATAGGAAGTCTCAGAATTCTTACACTTGAAAAAGCGGCCTTGTTGACTGTGGTTGTGGTTGCAGCAACGACATAGACGAGGAAACACTTGCTGTTCTCTAAATATCCGCGCGGTCTACGGCGGCGGGAAGGTTTGCACCTTCAGGAGAAACAAAGCTGCACCTAAGAGCAACTAGTCGACACGGATACGAACCCCCTGAGTTCCAGCGCATCACATTCACGTATCCGGATGACCTCGTATTCGCGGGAAGGTAGCGTTCATGCGATGGCGCCGCGACCACCGGCCAAAGCGGAGGGCAGACGGCCGTCTTCTTCTGTGTCGGAAAAGATTTCCCGCATGGGACTGCGCGAGTGCTTAGCGTATGAAGTGCAGCTCCGCTCGTTGATTGATGCTGCCGTGGCCGAGCCCCCGCCACACGGTGTTGGTACAGCGGAGGTAGAACACCGCATGCGACTGCTTCAAGTCGCACTAGAGGAGGTGACACTGCGGATCGAACATCTTCGCCAGGCCAAGGAGGAGCGCGAACGAATGCGTTTTGTGCGCACGCAGGAACGCCGCATGCAGGCGGAGGAAGAGGCCGAGAAGGCGCGCGTGTTCGAAGACAAGCACCGCGAGGAGCTTGTGGGAGAGATGCGGATGGCCCAGGTGGCGTACTACAGGGATCGGAACGGCCGCGATGAGGAAAAGGCGCTCCGATGCAGGACGCATGGCGAACGCGCGCAGGTGGAGACGATCCAGCGCGCATCGCAGAACGAAGGGCGGCGTGAAAACAACCTCAAGGCCCTCATGGCCGAACGCGAGCGCCAGCGTCGTGAGCTGCATGCCAAGGACGTTGCCCAGCAGGAGAGCATCCGAGAGGCCAACCGTCGGAAGGCCGCCCGGCAGGAGCTTGAGCGCCGGGAGAAGGAGCGGGCGGCTCGCCTGCACGAGCAGGAGATGGAAGCGAAGCTCGCCGCGATTCGAGAGTCCAAGCGCAGCACATGGGTGGCGAAGAAGAATGCGAGCCGTGCCAAATCCTCGGTGGTCTTCAAGAACGGCCGCGCCATTTTGGAAACCAAAGCCGAGGACCACGCGAAGCTCGTCGAGGACCTGGAAAGTAAAATTAAAGGGCAACAGGCTCGTTACGCAGAGGAGCGGGCAGACCAGCTCATGTACCTGCAACAGCGCGCGCAGCATCGTTCGATGCGTCAGGAGAAGCAACAGTCAAACCTCCTCCATCTCATTGAGAGCCGCCTTCAGCGCGGCGAAAAGATCGTCGATGAAGCTAAGCAGAAGAAGGAGCGCGCGGAGCAGACACGCGAGATGCAGGCACGGCAGTACGAAGAGCACGGCACCGAGCTGCGCAAGGACATTGCCGTGCACCGCCAACGCGCAAATGAAATTGAGCGACGCAAGGAGCAGGAGGCGCTTAGCAAGAACTACCGCCGCTGGAACCACCGCGCAGCCCGCATCATCGCCGAGCTTAACGAAGCTGTGGCTGAAGACGAGGCTGCTGCTCAACAGACCGCTTCCACGACATCAGCTGCAGGTGGTGGCAACGGTTATTATTACGCTAACAGGACTGCCGACACTCCTTCTAGCACGACAGCGTCGCAGCGGCGCGTCCGTCTCCCGTCTCCTAGCGATTTTGCGGTGGAGTAACCCGTCCCTGTTCATCACCCATTGGGTCCCCTGCATTCACACGTCTTATATACTTCGATCTCCACATGTGTCACCTTTTTGTGGTCGCTGTCTCTTGCCGATGTGCAGGTGTTTTTTTTTTTTTTTTTGGCGCTCTCGCTGTACTCATCTATGTTTTTCCCCCTCCTTCTCTCTGCGTATTTAAGCTCTCTTCACCCCTTAGATTTATTTCCCTCGCATTTCGTTTTTTTTCACTTCTCATCATGTAAACTATGTATGCTTGAATGACTAACGTACGCCGGCCCGTTTTCTCCCTTCTATTTCCTTCATCCGGTGCACTCTGCGCCGTTCGAACGAAAGCAGCACTATGTCTCAACCGCACCAACAGAAGAAACAAGTTCCCATGACTTCCTGCAATACCCCCCGGATCAACTGAAGACACGACACAACACAACAAAGAGAGGCAACGGCGTCTTTCCACAAATGCGCGGCACGTGTGATTGGTGCGACGAACTCCCTGGCAGAGAAACGCGTTTCCGTTTTGTGTTTCAGGCGCGCAGCAGGTGACGGTGGTTGCGAACGTACTTTGAGACGTATTTGACTCTCGGCGACCCACTTTGAAAGGCCCAACGCAACGGGGCGGTCTCCCTGTATGACGGTGAAGCCGTTTCTGGCCTCCGCGCCTTCATTCGGATGTTCACGTTTATTACCCTTTTGTTTTGTCTTTCCTTCACCTTTGCATTGGGGTTCTTGATCAGCAAGGTACACGAGACCCAAGCCGTTGCGTGAGGCAAGTTGACAGGACCTCAATTCACACGGGGAAAAAAGATCCACTAGGTTCGCGGAACAGAAGATTCATCTTTCTGGTTTCATTTCACAACACCATAAGAAAAAAGTCTTATTAGGATACCTTCTCGCACATGGCACACTTGAAAGAGCATGAGGTTAGTGACCTGCGATCGGAGGTCTTGCGGGAGGTATACGTCCCCTCTCTGCTGATGCTGCTGCTCGCAAGCTTCCTGCATGTATTGGTCAACACCCTTGTGACGGCTGCAACACGCCGCGACACGCTCTTCCGCAAGACGATCCACCGCTGGAGCCGTGCGTTGTGGCTACTTCAGAAATCCACTTTTGTGCTCGTGCAGCCCACTCGCAACCCGATGCAGGCACACGCCGTGCCTGTCCAGCGCCAGCGCATGCAAAGCCTCGCGAAGCGGAGCAACAGTCGTACGCACCTATTCGAGGAAAGCGAGGGGACGGACACGCAGCCCCTGGTCTCAACCGACGGGCAACGACGCGGAGGCTACGGCGCAGCGCACACCACCACCACCGCGCCGCCAGAGGAGCAGCAGCCAATTTACCGCGGGAATGCTTCCTTCTTCCGTGACCTGGACAGCACGCAGCCGTTGCCCCGGTCCGACGATCTCGAAAACCGTGCGCCGCTTCCCTCTACAGCCGTGGCCTCTCCCGTGTTTGCCGAAGTCCTGCGGCAATCCTGGCGCGACGCACGCCAGGAGAGCCAGCGCCTGGTGCTCCCGTTCCATCCAGCCTTCATGATCGCCTCCGCCTGCAAGTGCTTCGTCCTCGTGATTTATATTCACTACCACTTTGTCGCCATTGACGGCGGGTGGCGGCGGCTCTGTGTCTGCGGCACTGCAAACATCATGGCCGGGGCCATCACGCCAGTGCTGGGCTACGCGCTAGCGTACCTGCTCCCTGTGGATGGCACCCCGGGCCTGTTCTCATGGAGCGCCATCTCAAGCGAGGAGAGCAAGGACTCGGTGTTTATTGTGCAGCTGTTGTTGCAGATCAGCCGTGTCGAGCTCGACGACCTGTCAACGGTGCTTGTCCAGGGAACGGCATTTGTGGTGCTCACAGCGGTGCTGATCCCTGTCTTTCTTGCGCTAGGGGTGCTCGGAGGCCTTGCGTATGCGTGGCTGTTTGCAGGGGCGTGGGGATTGTGGTACGCGATTCGCCAAGCCTACTACCACCCTCGCGCTCCCGTCGCAGCCGACCGCGAGGCCTCCAGCGGTGCACGAGAGGTACCCTCGCGCGTGAAGGCGTTTGTAGGAAGCGCTGGCGAGCTGATGAAGGTGTTTGCGCTGAAGACGCTCACCCTTTGGCTTCTCTGGTGGTCGGTGCAGGCGGTGCTGCTGCTCGGGCTTGGCGCTAGCTGGTCGGCTCCCTTTGAGTGGCGCGTGTACAAGGCAAACCTGTCATCCGTGCTGGCCTTGCAGTGCCGTGGGCCCCACCTTTCGTCGTGGTCTGCCCTTTCCCTCTTCTTCCGCATTTGCATTGGGACGCTGCTCTTCTTGTGACACGACGCTTCGTGTAGGAACATCCCTCACCCCGACAACTCTGAGAGAAGGAAAGACACGTAACCTGACCGCTAACGAACCCATGCGTCTCTGCACGTTTTTCAAATCTTGAATTTGTCTCCTCTATCTGGCGAATACGCTATCGCATGACAAAAAACTTGCAGCTGCTGAATGTTTACAGCGCGTGGCGCAAACGTGACCGTAAATGGATACAAAGCAAAAGAAAAAAACTTCGCTACGCTTCCCCCCCCCTCGGTCCTCCGCGTTGAGTAGTTGGCTAGTCGCTGTTGTTGTGGTTGTTTTTTTCTCTCTGGAATTTGGTCGTCTACCTGTAGGAACATTAAACACTTTTTTTTTTTAATTGGTTCTCGTCCTGTTGTTGCTGTAATTTCCCGCCCTCCCACCCGTTGACTACGCCTCACTCCGCCAATCGACGAACCATTCTCTTCTTGGCGATGCTCCGTCGCGGAGGCCACTGCGTTCTCGGAACGGGAAGCCCGACCGCTGCGGTCGAGTCCACCGCTGCGGCCCGTGCATTTTCTACCACTCTTCTTTCGCGACAGCTCCAGCACCGTGACCGCGTTCTCGAGCAGACACATGGCGCGGGCCTCGTCAAGCACGGCTCGATGGCGACGCCAGGTCTGACGCAGCAGCGTGGTGTCCCAAGGGGCGTAACACAGGCTGCACCGGCTGCAGACCTCTTCCGGACGGAGGTGCATCAAGGACTGGGCACGAGTGCAGATGACCCGTACACGCGAACACTGCCCAACGTGGAGTCCCGCCCGCCAGAGACGACGGTGCTGACAGGGGCCCGTGTGACAGCACCAACGCTAGACGAAATTGCCGCCCTGGGCAAGAAATGGGCAACCATGCAGCACTGGATTGGCGACACATACCCACGCCTCCCTGTGTTTCTGCGTTCGTTGCTCGTCCCCAACCCCCTGCCCGTCTCCGCACGCGCAGAGAAGCTCATTGCGGACTTCCCAAAGGAGCTACCCTCCCTCATGCGTGACGCCAGCGAAGCCGATCGCGGCAACGTGGCTGCGGTGTGGGCCAAGGCCGTGGAGACATACGGCGCTGTGGGCGTTCAAAACATTTTTGATCGCACTGCGTTTGAAGAGGCGCTGGCAGCCTTGCACGCACAAACCACCGATGCCGTGAAGAAGATCGTCAACGACGAGGCGGTCTTATTGGCGTTTGAGGTGCTGCGCCGTAAGGCCGTGCTGCGGCGCAACCGTTTCCTCGAAGAGGGGCTGGTTCGGCTCGTGGACAACGGGGCGTACCTTGGCTTTGGTGACGGTATCTGGCGTGTCTTCTTCAAGGCAGTGGAGAAGCACCGCGAAGCGGCGTTTAGGAATGACGAATCGCACATGTTGGCCTACGCGTGGGATGCCGTTACCAAAGAGGATGCTGTGCGCACCCCGGCCGTTACTGGTATTGTGGCCCTCTATCTGACCCTTGCTAGCATTGCGCAGAGTCACGCGCTGGTGTCTGAGGAGACCCTGAAGACCGGGTCCCGCCGCGTGGATGAGGGCATCATGGACTCAGAAAGGGCCGCAGAAGGTACCCAGGCTGGTGCCGAACGGTTGACGAGGGAACTCCTGCAGCTCTTGAACCCCATTGTCAAGCGAAAGTTTGCGATGGAGCACCTTCGTGAGCTGTTGAGCACGGCGGAGGGCTCGGGCCACCTTTCCAAGGCGTTACGGGCGGGCGGTTTCCATGAACTCGGCCGTGAGGCGGCCCTCTGCGAGGCCATGAATGACGACAAGCGTTTGCTTGAGTCCGATGTGGCGGAGCTCCTTGATGGCTTTGAAAGCACCCACGAGGTCAAGTCCCTGCTGAGCAATGTGCTTTCCGGTGACAATGAGGCGGCAAAGCGACACGTGAGGCAGACCTTCGGCCTCAGCGGCGAGACCACAGCCTCCAAGAAGAACGCCGCCTACGTGGATTGGGAGAAGGCCTTTCTCTCTGTCGATTGGGATAGCAACTGGCGCCGGCTGGCGGCGACGCTTCTGAGCGATGCGGCAACGCTTGATGCGTGCAGCAAGCTCCTGGCGGTCGGCATTGCCGCCAAGGGCTCTGTCCAGCGCCTGTACTCCAAGCACACCTCGGACGCCTTCAAGGCCGTGGCGGAGATGCGTCGCCATCGCGCTACCATGAAGGAGGAACGCATTCAGCACCTTGTCGGCGAGCTCAGCTCCTTCCGAAACGTTGACGATGCGATTCAGATGATGAAGGACCTGGGAGTGCCCATGACGGCTCTTCTCAAGGAGGCCACTGCCCTGCGCGACGCTCAGCGGCGGAACCGTCCTATCATTGAGGCGTCGGTGTTGGAAGCAGTGTTGCGGGAGGTTACGCACCGTCATCCGTCTTGGGTCAAGGCCGGCGTGCTGCCCAGCGACTTGAGCCTACCGGCTCAGGAGGATGGCACACTCAACCAGGCAGGCCTTGACAAGGTGCTGGCACTCACCGTGCGCATGTACATTCGCCTGGCCTACGTTCCTCAGGCCGGCGCCGCCTCCATTGCCCAGCACACGCGTCGTCGTATCGGCCCGGTGGCGACGGAGCCGTATCAGTTCAATGTTCCTACCGAGGTTGGCTTTGTGGAACAGTACGACAACCTGCAGTACAAGCGGTACGATTGGCAGGGCTGGTACCAGCGCATGACCGACGTGCACAACCGCAACGTGTCCATCCGCTGCCGCATCGACGATCTCAAACGCGTCGACGGCTTTGGAAATCCATTTGTGGATCTCCAAACGGAGCGCCGGCTGCGCATCCTGGCGGGCGATCGTGTTGGTATGGGCGTCCTAAAGCTCGACAGCGACAAGTACGAGGACCAATCCGACAACATCACGTACGGCACAGGCAAGCTCTCGGAAGTACTCGCTGAGTCACGCAAGGCGCAGCTCGGCCCCGAATACTGGCCGACGGTGGAGGTCAAGGTGCGACGTCCGAGTGGACAGAGCCAGGCCTACTACTCTACCATTGACAACGACCGCATTGAGAAGCGGAGCCAGGAGCTGTACGAGAAGTACCGCGACGCCAAGAAGCGGAGCCTCTTCGTCACGCCCATGGACCTGTGGCTCGAGGTCAAGGGCATGCAGGTGCGCAAGACGGCAGACGCCGCCGATGCCGACGGATACACCGTCGATACCCTGCAGGATTCGCTCGGAAACGAGTAGTATCGGTCAACCTTCTGGTGCTTGTTGTTGTTTTTGTTGTCCTTCTGTTCATGCGCGCGCGGGGCCATGCGCGTCTGGGGAACTGGTTGGAGCAGTGGGTGACGTGATTGCGTGCCTTTGTACCATCCTCCTTGTTTCTTTTGATGTCTCCCGTCGTTGTATGCTTCGTCATGATCCGTTTTTTTTTTTCCCTGCTGCCTCTGGCCTCCTCACAACAACCATTTGTTGGCGTTGCCCATTTGCTCTGTGTAACCCTAAGCGGCACCTTCACACATCCACACAAACACACACGGAAACACACAAAAAACGGTAAGCGCTAGCTGCAGAACCTGCAGCTCCACAGAAGGAAGACAAGGTGGCGTAAGAATGTTGGGTAGGGTGCATCCCATTGTGCATGTGTGAATTGAAAACGATGGTTCCACTCCTAAAAGTTGTTGAGGGATGTTGAAACTTTTTCTTGGAAACGAGACCGTTCGAACTATTTCTGGCGGCTCCGCTGTTGGGGGCACCTCGTTATTCCCGTGACTGGTTCATTCAGCTGGTCGCGGGGGTGCTCCTTCCATGTATTGAGCGGCTCGCCAAGAACATGACAATGGACGGCCGTGCGACTCGCAGGCAGAATTTGAAAAAACTTCATGGGCCGTGATACTCCGCCTTCGTCTTCCCTCCTCTTTCGCCGTCCCCACCCGCTTTGCTGATGGTCCTCTCCGTATCTTGCAACCTCTTTGAAAGTAGTAAACCCAATCTTAAGGTCTTTCCCTCTTCACCGTAGCGTCTCCGTGCTGTCGTACGCAAGGACTTCATTTTCTCGATTACAGGAATTCACACGCGCATTCACACCTAAACACACCCGAACTTGATTCGTCAACCGTTCGCTCGCCACCATGAAGGTCGAAATCAAGATGCAGTACCTTGACGAGTGGATGCTCCGCTGGCGCAAGTTCCAAACGGAGTCCGACTGGGAGATTGAGAAGAACCGTCAGTGGTGGCGCCAGACGAACCTGATGGTCGGCGGCGGTGTCATGTCCGGACTCGTGGTTTACACTGCCGGCACCGCGACGATCAAGCGCTGGTTCGGCGCTCCCCACTTCTTTGACGTCGGATTCGACGCCAAGATCAAGGAGGCGCTGTGCCAGACGATCACGAGCCGCTGGCGCCCCACCCCGCAGGGTTACGGCCGCCTCATGGCCGTTGCCGTGCCGACCTACATCACCTTCTTTGGGCTCGAGCACCTCGCCGAGCGCCGCCGTCTGCGCGCGTACCTGAAGCAGAACACCGTCTTTGGTGAGCAAGCTCGCCGCCTGGTTGAGACGGGCAAGATTGAGGAGTACCTCGCTGTGAATGTGCAGGCGACGCTTCCTCAGTCCCAGAAGCACCTCTACGCGTAAGGGAGGCAAATTAGAAAAAAGACTGCCAAGAAGGAACGTCATGAGCGATGTGCATCGACGCGGCGCTAGCTAGCCTTGCATACCCTGGCGAGATGATGTCCTTGCGAAAGGGTTTGGTGTGCGAAAAACAAAAAAAAAGAGAGAAGGCGTCCCCGTCAAACAATTCTCCTGACGTTTCCGTTCTGTGGGCTCTTTGCTCTTACCCGCCCGATTGTAACTGTTGTTCTATCAAAGAAGTGGGAAAAAAAAACTCTCTGTGATATACTTAAATTAGGCACTGATGTTGTTGCGCTGCCCTTTTCCTCTTTCTAGTCAAGTGTGGCTTGGTTCCTCTTCTCTCCCTCCCGCAGGCCATAAGTGCCGACATCCATGCCTGCACGGTATCCTTCACCTCACTGCGTAGAGCAAGTGTGGTGATTGTGTCGTACAACGCTGATTTTGACTTGGAAAAGAGGAAAGGGTAGCACTTTATTGGGGTATCTCTTTTTTTAAAAAAAAACTGTTTTATTTAGTCGTTGAGCGTTGTCTGTCTTCCCGCAGTTGTTCATTTGTAGGTTCCATTACTACCCGTCGCCGTTCCTATTGTTTCTCCTTCGCTTTGTGTTTTCTTAATGCGAAAAAAAAAACACGTCACATGCACTCACTCTTTTTTTTTTTTTCCATCGCTGAGATTATCGAACGTGGCGCTATTGTAGTGAATAGAAGGAGGCGGAGCGCGGATCAAGAAAAAAAGGGGAAATGTGCGATGAAAGGAAAGGCACCTTGTGCTTTCCCTTAATCGCCTCTCTTCCCTCCTTCTCTTACTATATCGGTGCAGGAAAGCAAACGAAGTGCGTCCTATTCTGAAATACGGCCCTGCTCTCAGCATCTGGTAGGGACTTTCCTGCTCCTTTTCTCCTTCAGTCACTTATTTCGTTCATGTCCTTTGTGCCACCTCCACCGCCATGTACTGAATGGAATGAGTGCCTGAAGCATCGTTTACTACTTGTCGTCATCCGCGAAGGCTGCATCAGCAACAAACAAAACTTGAATGAAATAATGGAAGAGGGCAAGGACGAGGGGAAGCTTGCGTGCCCCGCTCCAAAGCTCTGCGAGCAAAGATACCAGCGCTTTGTCCTCCTGGGACACGAAAGGTCCACGGGAGCAATCGGCTGCTGTGAAGATTAGTTGTGGCATTCCCGACGAGGTCCTCCATCTGGTGTTTTTCCTTTTTTTCCTGTGATGGGATGATGCGGGTGTGCAACGGTTGTGCGTGAACGGCACTCGCTTCGGCACGCGCTTCGGTCCACGGCAAGACGAAGCTTGTCTGAGGGCTTCCTCTCCTGTCATGGATCACAATGCTCATTGAGGGGACAGCACGGAGCCTGCCGTTAGCGCAATCACATTCGCAAACACTCACTTTCTCTCTTCATGAATAAACTGGCACCCTCTTTCTCTCTCTCTCTTTGTCTCTGTATACCTCCCTCCATGTCTCTCATGTGTTTGCACATCTGTGGGTTCGTCTTCTTAGATCACGACTTGCGAAAAACACACAGAGCTCGTTGATTGTTTTCTTCTTCTTTGTGAATATTGAGTCTAGCCGGAAATACCGAGTCACACTGTATTAATCAGTCTCCAGTTTGCGGACCTGTTAGCGCTCACCAAACTCGCTTCGCAGCCCCGCTTGACGAAGAAGCTCGTTAAGATAACAGTAACACTGTTTCAACGTCGCAGGTGGGTCGTACGCGTAACGAGACGGCTGATACGGTGGAATCTTTGTGAAGGCACCGAAAAAAAAAAAACTTTCTGTCTGGTGATACCCAATTTGACTATCAACGCTAGGTATCCTTTGCATTAGTCCACCAACGATTCGTTTCTCTGCGATTATTTTCTTTCGGCGTTTACCTTACACATCCACACCGTTGATTTTTTTTTTTTTTACTTTACTATTCCTTGTGACTATTTTATTTCTCCTCCACTATCACTTTTAGCTGTTCCTGTGCAAACACCGAAAAGGGCATCCTATCTTTCTTGTGATTCTTTCCGCCTCTCACTGGTAATCCTTGCTCGTATTTATTTGTTTATTTATTTTTTCTTCTCACTTTCCTATTTCATTTCGCTCTTCCTCACTGTACTCTCATTCATTTCTTTTATAAAGTTATTTTCCCTTTTCTCTCTCTCTCTACGAAGGTATTTGTACGAGCACACGAGGAGTGTTTGCGTAGGAGTGGCTGCTGATCTGTCTTTTTTTGTTGTTGTTGAAAAGATAGCGTAGCGCTTTCGTAGCAACTCAAATACGCTCAGAAGAAAAGGGAGAAACACGAGGAGCCCAACCGGTAATGAACCACAACTTCCCAGAGCGTGGCCCAGCGGTGGGCTGGTCCCACCAAACGCCTCGGCTGCTTCAAGTCTTTCGTGCCGCGCTCCTCCTTGCACTCGTGAATGTGCTCGTGGTGGCGCACGCTCAGGACGTGAGCTACACCGCGGTGAAGGACACCAGCGGCAGCAAGGCAACGGCAGCGGCGCAGTGTCAGCAGCTAGGGGGGTCTCTTGTCGCCGACACCACCGACGCCGTTCACACTGCTGCCGTCGCCGCGATTCGATCGATCTACCCGTCCGGAACGTATGTGGCGTTCCTTGGCGGCTCCACCTCTCGTTCCATTGGCTGCCCCGTACCCTCTCGCAAGACGGCCTCGACAAACTGTGTGTGGTACTGGGAGTCCGCGCCCTACGACGTGACGCCGATGGCGTTCTACCGCGGGAACTTCAGACCCTACAGTAGCGTCTACACGGATGGGCTGGTCGGCGCCGGCAGCATGAACGACCAGACGTTGCGCTTTGGTAAACAGAATGACGCGCAGCTGTACCCCGCGAATGAGTACGGACAGCACCTCGTCCTCTTGTCCGTAGAAAACGTGTTTAACGATGGTGTATGGGCGGATAACAACAACGCAGGCGGCTTCGTGTACTTTTCCCAGGAGCAAGACAAGGGCGCGCGTTTGTTCTACGACTTGTGCCGAGTCGTGGCCACCACCAGCACGTCCACAGCGACCCCTGGAAGCGATAGCTCGGCTGGTTCCTTGGGATCTTTGTCCGACAACAGCCTTGGCAGCAGCAGCACTAGTAGTAGCAGCAGCGGCGGCAGCCGCAGCCCCAGCGGCAGCTCCAGCGATGCCTCGACAAACGACCGTGATGTGGGCTCTACTGGTGGTCTTAGCGTTGGCGCCTGGGTGGGCATCGGCATTGCGATTGGTGTTGTCATCATCATTGTTGTCGTGCTCTGCTGCTGCCGCCAGCGCATCGCCGCGTGCTGCTGCGGCGCAAAGGAAGAGTCCGAGAGCGAGGCAAGCGAACCCGACGCGGACGACCGCAATTCAAATCGGAGCTTCTCGGTCCCCACAGGCTCCTTCCGCAGTGTCGCACCATCGGAAATCTCCAACGCATCGGCGCGGCGCATGCGCAAAAGCCTTGCTGGTGAGGGGATCCCCGTTGTCACCCCTGACGATGTCGTCTCGCAGCAACGCAACGAATCGGGTACCTACACCGACACCTACGATGGGCTCTCCGTCAACGGATACGTGCAACCAGTCCGTTCCCAGGAACCTCCGCCTAGCGCGACCACGTACACTTCCCAGGCCGTCGATCGCCGTCGTGCCCGCGCATCGAGCTTCTCTCGGCAGTCTAGCAACCTGAGTGATGACAGCAAGTCGACGTTTCGCCAGAGTCGGACGGTGTCGTTCTTTGAATAACACCCCCTTTGGTGAAGCGTTGGTGTTCTTCTCCGTTTCATGGGCGTCCTCTTCATTCGTTCATGAATCACTGTCTCCACTTTTTTTTTTTTGCCCTCTGTGACGTCGGAAAAGGTGTTGCCATCGTCGCTCATGGCCCCTGGGTGGGTGGGATGAACTGCTGCTGTTGTGCGTGCTCTTCTTTGGTGTGTGTGCGAAAGTCCGTGAAGAACGCACGTCCGCATGCCAACTTGCATTTTGAAACTGCTCGTTACCGGAAACGAGATTGAAAAAAAAAAAAAGCAACGAAAGACAGACACGCAGCGTTAGCTCCGCCGCCACTTGAACAAAGAAAAAACGGGAATATGAGTTGATTGCGACAATGTGCGGAGAAGATGTTTTTTTTCTCCGTGGTTGGGTTGTTTCTGCAGCCTAATGAGCCCTGATCTACCGCATGTACGCTCCTTCACAACATTCCGTTTCCTGTGTTTCCACGCGCTCCTTGGTCCCGCTCCATCCGGTTCGACTGGCGGTTTTAATTTTCCCAACCTTCACAACAGAAAAACTCCTTCTCCTTCACCACAGCTCTCCCGTATGGTTTGATCTTTTTTTTTTTTTTCTTTGTCCTCTCGTGGGTGCGGTGGCGGACTAGCGCCGTGCTTTTTCTCTGCCGACGTGCGCCAACCCTGCCACTTCTTCTTCCATGGCTCCTTCTTCCATGTTGCTTTTCATGTTTACTGTCCCCCCGTCATCTCCTCTCACTTTTTTTTTTTTTTTCAACCCCCCCTCCCTTTGTGTGTTGTAGATGGGCACCTGTTCACAGAGCGTACGCCTTCACATGCCCACCTTCCTCGCTGTATGAAGTGGTTTCTTTTTCTGCTGTTATCGGATTTCAACGCACTTTGCGCTCTCTCTTGCTCTGACGTTGCGGTGTCGTTCGTTCGTTGTTTGTTTTGAAGAGGTGCCTTTCTAAATGCGCCTGACAGCTGCACAAGGTGCCTTTCGTGAAGCCACACACACAGTCACAGAGAACGCAAAAAATGATAAGAATAAATGAGTTTGTTTCGCTGCTGAATCACCCACCCTAGATCATCCGAACGCCTCTTTTGTATGTACATATATTATTTTTTCCCCACTTCCTTCGCTGGTTCATTTCTCTTTTTTTTTTTTTTTCGTAGGTGGTGGAGGCTATAACGTTCGTCTTCTTCCTCAGCCACTTCCCCATCCGTACCACCTTTCCGACCACCTGCTTCGAGGAGGTACACCTCTCCATGTCTCTCACCATCCTCGCTCCTTTCATTCCTCGTTTGATATCTTCCGTTGCTTTCGCTTTCTTTTTTGAAATATTTATTTTTGCCGTCGTCTCGATTATGATGACTTCCGAAATGTCATGTGAACTATCCGTGTGCACAAAGGTGGTACAAGAAAAACTAAGAATACTAAAGAGAACGCTGATCTCTTTTTTAAAAAAAAAACCTTCATCTTTTACCCTCATGCTTCGAGGTCCTCGTCTACATGCGCTCCTACCGCTCCCTACGCACTGACACGTCTTTTATTCAGAGGCTCCCTGGCTCCTTTTGATGTGCACCCACCGTTAGGTTTCTGTGTGGATTCCTTCTCTCTAAGCTGTGACAGGAGGCTCGTGTTCGGAGACGTGGTTTCTCGATGAGAGCTGTAGAAGAAGAAACCACATCTTTTTTTCTTCTGTTTCCCCCCCCCCTCATCAAGCATAACGCATTTTTGTTTTATCTTTGCTTGCTCCTGTTTCTCACCCCTCTGATCTCCATCGTGTTTCCCTGTTCTTGTTAAATTTGTTTATCCGATTTCTTTGCAATGTTCATTCTGCTCCTCAGTCTTCCTTCTTCCTTCACTTAACACAACGTCATTGCTACGGTGGCTTTGTTGTTTTTCTTCCCCCCCCTGTGCTAACGTGCGCCGCCACCCATCATCACTGTTCGGTCAACAGCGGCAAATGGAAAGGAGGGAAAAGAGAATGTTGCGCAATGGGATCTCGAGCGTGAGCAAACCTGTGTGCTTTCGCTTCCCAAACACGTTCCCGTTGCCCTCTCATTCCTGCAGACGCAGTTGATGGCCGCTGAGCTTCTTGTGCAAAGGCGTATTCCCACAAAGAGAGAGTTTCATGTGACCAGCACGCACGCTGGCGGTGGCTGCACCACAGCGGCAGAACGCAGTCGCTCTTTTCCTATCTCACCTTCCTTCTCCACCCTCCCCCTCCCCCCCCCTCCCCTCTCACCGTTTTCTCGCACTGGTGTGTTTCACCTCACGTTTTATGTTATCGTCTCATTGGGCAGAACAGCGCCATCGTCATTGGCTATCACTTCCTCTCAGCCCCTTCCCCCGCTCATCCGACCTGCCCCTTCTGCGTGAGGGCGGCGTTCCTCACAGAGGAAAACGATGGTTTGTTGCAGGCGTTGTTGACCGTTGTCAGGTGATGAAATGTCTGCGATGGAATATCATCACGTGCAGTGGTGTGCCTCGTGATGAGTTCCTGTTTCGCACGACCACACGGGAGGCGCGGTTGTATGTGTCTTTGTATTTCTTGCAAGCATGATCCATTTTATATTGTGACGCTATCCTCTTTCCCTTCTCCCTTTCACCCACCTTCCCATCCTGTTTCTCATTCCGTCTTAACAACCACAAAACATCAAACACAAAAACGTTCAAGACCACCAGAGGAGTGGCTGCATCTGTGAAACGAGTGAACTCAAAAGAGGAGCAACATGGGGGTGCCTTGCGAATATCTCTCTAAGAGTTCGAGAATGGCGCTACGCAACAGAATCTGTTTCATGGGCGATAATTACGTTCCACCAGATGTGAAGGATAGGAGCAGCGTCCTCAGGAAGTAAGAAAGCCCCCTGCGGTTCTCTTTCCTGGCCACCCATTTGCCGTAATGACGTCTTTCCATATTGACAAGAACTATACTCTGATGAAGGCACACCAAACAGATACAATTTTGACTTCACCGTGTTCCTTTTTTTCTGTCTTTTTCAACCTCACCTCGCCTTGATGGCTTAAAAGGCCTATTTCTGGTGGTAGCGCATCCATAGCTCCCTCGTTTTTTTTCTCGTTTTTTTTTTTGTGTGTGTGTGCGTGTGCGTGTGTATCGAGACGTTCCCTCACCACACTGCATCCGTGTGACGAGTCACAGTGGAACTATATTCTTTTCCCTCTGTTGACGCAAACCACAAGCCAAAGGAAACCCGCTGCGGAGCCATGATGAGATTGCACCGTGGAGGCCCCAGCGCCCACGCCAATAGGCCTCCTTCTCAGGACTCGAGCGACAGGACACACCACACGAGCACTTCCAGCTCGCACTCAAGCGATGAACGACGCCACGCGTGGAGTGAGGAGAAGGAATTGTTCCCGCCACCGAATCTGTCGGACGCGTCGCCGTCAACCATGAGCGGAGCTCCAGATATGCCACCACCCCGTGCGAAGCTGCAGGCTGAAGAAGAGGCGGAGTTCAACGTTCTCCTGCGCGCGCTTCTCCTGACGGCGCAGGACAGGCAAGTAACGCAGCTGTCTGCCACGCTCTTGGCTGCCTTCTCTGCAAACCCATCATCAGAGGCTTCTTTTGCAGCCTATACAGAGGGAACCAGGGCGGCAACCGAAGAGCCTTGGTTCTTTCCCATCCCCTACGCTGACGTCTTCAGCAGCGAGGATGACGAAGACGACGACTGCACCACACGAAACGAAGAGGATGGGACACGTGACACCTTCACGGTGGTGCTCCCGAAACTCCGTCAACTCAAGCTAGACACGTACCTTGGCCCTCAGCAGCTTCACTGCCTTGCCGATGTATTGGCCCCCACTATACCGCGACAGAAATCCAAGGAAAAGACCCACATTCCGCCTTTCTCTCTGTTGCCCTACCTAGAAGAGTTGCGTCTCGTTGGTCTCACAGCCCGCTTTGACACGGCATCAAATGGCGCAGGCGTTTTCTCCGAAAGCGACGAAGCGTACATGGCCCTGTTGCGCAATCTGCGGGGCCACCCACGGCTGCGCTCTCTGGTCCTCCGTGGCAGCCGCGTTGGCCCGCTCCTGTTGCCGGACCTGCAGCGCCTCATCAAGGAGACCCCCTCCCTGTGCGAAGTGGACGTCTCCGAGACACGCATGAGCGCGAGTGAGGCGGAGATGCTGCGTGCGCAGTGCCTTCTCAACCACTTGCGAAAGGAAAAGCGACCGTTGACAGAACTCCCGAGTGCGGTCTGGGAGGAAGCCCTACGCCAATGGCTGCAATCCCAGGCGGTGGCGATCATGGCGTCGCCGCTTGCACCGGGCGCTGAGAGGCCCGGGCAGGGGTCCCGTGTCGCCCAGAGATCTGTCGCCACGCCGTATGTGATGACCGCATGCACAGAGGCTGAGATGGAGGATTTGCAATACGCTTTGTATGGAAAGCGCCGGGCCACACATGCGCTCACCAGCTCCAAGGAAGGCAGACGCCAGGGTGCGCTGGAGGCGACCCCCAGCGAGCGAAAGCTACCCGGGGATGAGACGACAGACGGAGGGCAACCCTCTATGGTGATTGGCAGCTGTACCAAGAATCGGTTCCCACGGAGAAGCGAGGTCTCTGACAGCACCGACGGCCTCTTGAGCTCTCGTGCCGATGACGCTGCGGCCGACGAGGAGTGGGGCGACCTCCAGGAAGACGATGAAGCCTCGAGGCCGAACGCCTCTCTGAGGTTGCCGTATCTTCACTACCGTCAGTCCGCCGATGACACCCACGTGCTCTCGCGAGGGTGCGTGGAAGTGATACGCGCGGCGTTTGTGAACCCTGCCGTCGCCACGCAGACCTTTCTCGGAGGCCGCCGCGTTCCCGAGGGAGTGCCTGGTCCGCTTAAGACGCTAGGGAGCACGAGCAGCGACCAGCGTCAGGCGCTGAAGCAGGCCATGTCCAATTCCGCCTTGCTGACAGCGGTGCGCCGCACGCTCTTCCCTGCACTGTCCAAACCAGCAAGCGTTTTCGGCCCCAGCTTCCACGATCCATCGCTGCGGACAACGGCAGAGGAGAACTACTATGCCAAGCTCGCGCAGCAAGACGCGCAATGGAACTTGATTCTCGATAAGCTGGTAGACCACGCCCGACCAGCGTACTTCACGCCAGAGAATGGCACCCAAGCGTGTGTGTATGAGTATGGCAGCACACCCTACTGGCTCAGCTTCCTCCCACCACGAAAAGCACACGACCCGTCGGGCAGCGTCTGTGTCTACCTCCCAGACCACGAGCACCCGGAAGGAGGAATTTCCTGGACCGTGGGCGAAGGCGAATTCTTTGGCGAGGTGGAACTACTCGGCGGCGAGGCATGCCACACCGACGCAACCGCGGTGCTACAGGCGGACCTGACGACGCGTCGCTTGATGGGTGGTCGTCTGAACCCGACGTTGGTCGTGCGGCAGCTGCAGAAGGCACGCAACGGCAGTGCCTATGTAACAAGTGGGGAAGCAGAAAACCAACGCCCAACTTCGGTGCTTCTCTGGCAGATTCCTCTGGAGGTGGCCGTCTTCTTTCTGCAGGAGCCCTACGCGCAGTGGCAGACGCAGCTCGCGCGGTCGATGCGGTTGGCACGCATGGGTGGGGAACGCTCCATTCCTCCGGCCCTCTGCCCCACCGTGGCCTCTCTCATGGAAGCGCACGAAATCGTACGCCGTCACTCCCCGCAGGTGGGCCGGCACACCGACACCGGCAGCTGCGCCGAGGCAACTCCCGCGAAGGAGTCTGACGTGATTGCCGAAGGCGAGGAACTGCAGACCACGCTCTTCTTCCTGCAGGCTGGGGAGTACACCCTCTGCTCCTTCACCGTCAATGGGAAGTGGATGGAGCATCCCTTGCTGCCGGGCAACGTTCTCCTGGGAAGGGAGGCTTTCCACCTTGACGCGGCCGCTCGTGGGGAGCTGCTCCAGAAGGCCAAGGGGGCAGCTGGTTCGAACGCGGCCTCCGCGGTTGGAGGGTTGACTTCACAGGCCATGGGAAAGGAAGCGGCGCTGCGACAGTACCGTGAGGCGAAGCGGCGCGCACGCCTTGCCACCGCAGAGCAGCAATACTCCGCCTCCGCCACCTCCCCGTCGGTGATGGGTTCCCAAGCAGCAGCGGCCGCGGACACCCCTGCAGCGGGGCCGTCGGCATCGGCATCGGGCGAGCAGATGCTCTGCATTGGCCGCACAGGTGCGTCAGCGGTGGGGGGTACGTGGCGGTACTACACCATGTCCTTTGCACGCTTCGCACGCCTGCCAGAGCAGGCCCGGCTTGCCCTGACTATGAACAGTGTTCTAGTGGAGGAAATGGCGTAGAGGTCTCTCTCAGCTTTTCTTTCTCATGACGGAGGTGCTACGTATGGAACAGATCTTTCATCTCATTCCTAACTCCTTTGTTTTTCTTCTTTCCCGGTTGTTCCCTTTTTTTTTCACTCTGACTCTACGATGTAATGTAGCCTATTCATCCTGCACGCACTCCTACGCATGTGCTTTGGCACTTCCACAAGAATAACAACAAGAACAACAAAACTACGGTGGTGAGTCCACGACTCCGCTGCATGAAGATGCGCACGCTCTGATGAACTGCCCGGTCACGGTGACGAAACTGCCGATGGTTTCTTCCCTCACGCTCCCCCCTTTGTTACCGTATTCCTAAATGTGATGTGTTGCCTCAACTGCGTCGCTCTTCAACGTTCTCTTTGCTTGACGTCCCCCTGGCAAAGCCTGCGGGAAAACACACACACACAAGATTGGTTGATTTATTTATTTCTTTATTCTCTTTGCCTCTTTTCTCGTTGTAAGAGCCTCACTCGTTTGACTAACCAGGTGCGTTGATCACAACTCGAGGTCCCGTTATTCAACACGGCTGCGTCCCTTCTTACGTCCGCCTTCCTGTTGGATCTGCGGCTAGTTGTTGTTGTTTTTTGAAGTCTTTGTGAAGAAGGTCTCTGCAAGGGTTATCTCGCGAGTTCCCCAGCGGACCTCTATCAGCGTAGCAGGCGAAAAAGAGGAAGCGAAGCACAAAGCCAAAAGAAAAAAAAAGAAGGTCTTCCTAGATTGTTTTGCTGACGCTGTGCTACTTCTTTCTTCGTATTACTCACCAACTATAGTCTAACAACATGTATCCGGGCAGTAGCAACAACAATAGCAACCAGCTCGCGGGTAGTGTCGACGGCGGCGATGCACACTCCCAGCAGGCGACCCCTCCGCTGGTCTTCACCACCCAGTTCACGGGCTCTCCTCGCGTGCACGAGAACTCGCCATCCATGGAGCCGCTGCAAATGGCCAATTACAACACGGTGCTAGGAGGCTACGACTTCAACCTCAATAGCCCTGTTATCCCTCGCCGGCAAAGCAGCACGCAGCTGCACGTCGAGGACAGTCCCATCCGCGTGACATGTCGCACCCGCGACAACCGACGTTCACCAGTCTTCACGCAACCCGTTGGGGAGGTGCTGATGGAGCCGGGGGTGATGCGGGGTAGCCCGTACGGCTACAGCTTCTCTGGCCGCTCCAGCCCGATTCAAGCGTCATCGCCTGTAGGGGGCCGGACGACGTCGCCGTCGTTCCCCATCATGCAGGCGGATCGGGACCCTCCCTCCGTCGGGCCAGTGCCCTCGTCGGAGACTGCAGGACCACAGTTGCATTCGTACACAGGAGCGAACCCCAGCTCTTTTACCTCTGCACAGCCAACGAGTCCACAGGCCACGACCCCTGCACCTGCTCCTGCGCCGGCAGCGGGCGCCTCGCAACCGAACTCGCCTCTCCAGCAGCAGCCGGAGCTTCCTGCAAGCGTCGTGCACAGGGCCCTGCACGGCCGCTGCCGCTTTGTGGAATTCCCCGCAAACTTGCCGAACGCAGAGACCGCCAACGGTGCGGGCGGGAACACCAAGGCCGCCAAGCACGGCGCGGCCGGTGGCACGGCCGAGGCTGGCCAGAATCAGATGGCCCTCTTCATTGGACAGGTTCGCTTCGAGACGACCCCGGCCGAGCTCATCTGGCTCGTGCACCGTACCTCCGGTGCGTGTGCGAGTCACCTGGAGAGCCGCGGAGCAGGCTGCTACCTGCTCTACTGCCGGAGTGAGGCCGACCTTCAGCTGGTCCGCAGCCTCCACAAACGTGTTTTGTTTGACATTGGCGGCGTCTGGCTCGCGCGAACCGCGGAGGAGGTGGATGCGCTGTGCGAGTACGTTGCCCTGGACGCCCCGCTGCTGTCCCGTAAGGCGCACCTCCCGCGCGATTCGATGGTCGTCGAGGAGCTCAAGCCCGACGCACCGTCGCACCACGCACCTGGCACGCGCTACGGCCACAGCGGCGCCAACGCAAACACGAATGCGAATAATAGTAGCCACAAGTACAATGCTGGGGGTAAAGGTTATGGTGGCGGTCCACCAGGCTACGGGGTGTCGATGGCGGGCCCCGGACCCTATGGCGGCCCTAACGCGATGGGGATGGGCTCGCCAATGCCGATGCCGCCCATGTACGCGGGCCAAGGGTATAGCGTGGGCGGACCGGGTATGTACGCACCACCACCACCACCAACGTACGATAGTGGCAATGGTGTGAACGGTGCTGCGAACGGGATTCCGCAGCACCCGTCACAGGGGGAGCTTCCGCCTCCCCCGCCGTATCAATAAGGACGTTTTCCTGTGGGTTCATCCTTAACGTGTTTCTCTCGCACACTGAGGTCTTCATTGGCCTTTGTGTGATCGCTCGTGTGTGCGCTCATTCAAACGCTTTCATCTGCTCGTCACTTTGTGTTCAGTGAAGGTCCTTCACCCTGTGACTGTCTCTCGTTGTTTCACGCTCCCGATTCACGCGTTTCTTCTTTTTTTTCATCATCTTTTTCTTTTCTTGTCTAAGTCTTAACGGAAGAAGTACGTTCCTTCTTTCCTCTTATCTTTCATCGACGTCGTCTTTTGTCCGAGTGCCGTGTTCACCTAAACCAGTTGATGGCGCACCCGACTCGTGACATTTGTTCTTGTTATGGTAAGGATTTGAAAAAAAAAAAAAAAAAACGGATCACCATAGACGCGCAAATACTTAATCTTCACCAACTTTTCTTTCCTCCTTTTTTCATGTCTCCCTTGATCAATTGTACTGTACGTTGACCTTATTTATCTCCTTCCCCCCCCCCTCCCCCTCTAACTCTATGCGTCACTCTGCCGCCCTCTGACGCCACCCTTGAGTACCGTCTACATGAGGAATTCGAGTGACGCCGTAAGCGACGAATAACAAAGCAAAAGGAAAGACAACAACAGAAGGAAATATGATGCCCGGCATCCCAACCGCGAACCCCGATAGGCAACTGTAACATCCGAAGAAACCTCACGGGTAGTTACATGAAGGGTTCATGAGGGAAGGAAGATGGTGAGTTCCTGCTTCTGGCAACGTTAAAGGAGCTCACTGTTTCGCGGAAAGGGAGAGAATCTGTATCGCCAGTGTTAAGAGCAGCATGCGGATTCTTCAGGCCATTCATTTCCATGCACCATGCGGAAGTCATTGAGGCACTCCATGAGTCAGGGATACGATTTGTTCTGCGCGGTCTGTAAGCTGCTGAGGGTGTCCTTCGTTTCTTGGTGATTGATACCACAGTGTTTTTCCGTTTTGACAACGGTTGCACGCTACATGTTCTCCCTCTTTTCCCCTTTTTTTTCATAACTAAAGTTTAGAGACAGGAACGGATACTCAATATGCACCGCAGCGTGCCGCAGCTGACGGCAAGACGGACGGCGCCAACAAGCAGCCTTCCCAAGACACGAGCCGAGCAAGCCCTCGAGGAGGTCATCCTTGCGGCTTACCCCACCGCCCTTCTTACCTTCTTCCATGAGCCGTCCGCTACCCGCAGCGGCAGCGGCGGTGATGCATCCAGGCGTACAGGAAAAACGTCTTCTAACAGAGTGGAGGACGTGCTGCGCTCTGTGAACGCGGTGCAGCCCTCCTCGATCGCCCTGGCCGGGAGCATCACTCCCCGGAGCTTCTTGGACACGCAACTAAGCGTCGAGGACTCGCTCTGGGAATATCTTCATCGGTTTTGTCTACCAAGGAAAATCACAGTGCCGGGGTGTTATCCGCGGTGTCGCTTCTTCCGTCACGCCACGTGTCCTGGCAAAGGTGATCGCCCCCTTCCGTGCTGGGCACCACACGCTGTAGTGAACATCGGCGGCTTTGACGGTAACGACCTGCGCATCAAGGTATTGCCGACCCTGCTGCCCTTATTACCCGCGCTCTCTGAGGATATGCAGGTCACCTTACCCGATGCCGAACATGTGCGTGTCGCGACGGCGAAGCGCATCGAAACGGTTCGTGACCGTCGACGAATGCCCGCGTACGTGGAGAAGCGGTTCCTGGAACGAAACGCCTTTTATCAAAAAGGGTGTATGGCATTGGGGTCCAGCACGCTAGAACTGAGCCTCCCTTCAGGGGTCGGCGACGAGAGAGAGCGTGTGTTTGCTGCCTTCGCGGGAACGGGTGCCACGGTTGCTGAGCTGCTGCGCGAGCGTCAGCCCACACGCCGGGCCCTCCTTCGCAGCGCCTTTGGTGTAACCCTGCCGCTGCTGCAACAAGCGCTGCCTGCTCCGGTGAGTTTCGCGGTGATGGCCATTCGCGACGCCACAGAGCGGTCCGCGGATTCTCGCTTGGCTGCGTCGAGTGCCTTCTGGGTGTCCGCGGTGGCTCACTACGTCGCGCGGACGTCGTGGGGGCAATTCATCTCCGCCTCTGACATCCGCGACGACGTGACAGAGGGAATGAGACAGGAAATGACAAGGTTGGCGGACGGCGTGGAGTTTGACGGTTGTTGCCACAGCCGCATTGACACACAAGATGGACTGCAGCCTTCTCTTGCAACACAGTGTGCGCTTGCAGGTACCCTCGCGCGTCGTGTGCTGGCGTGGGTCGCTGCAGGAACAGAAGAGGAATGGAGCACGGTGCTGCTTCGCAATTACTTCTTGCCTGTGGAGGACTTTACGGAGTGCGAGGACATCAAACACCTGTCTGAGCATCGCACATTGCTAACAAGGGTTGTCCAGTCCCTGGAACCAGAGGAGCCCCTTCAGCGGCGGTGTGTGACGTTGCATCAGCGGCTCACAGCGCACCCCAGTTTCAGGTGAGCCTCCTCTCTCACGAGAGTGCAACGACCGGCAATGTCGCCCTGGCATGCGAACATGCATTTTTAAAAGATGCATTCTCTCCATGGTATTCACAGATTTCAAAGAACAACGAACTTCTCACCTAAGAGGAAACGACCGCCGTGGTGACGGTTGTGCACCGGTGTCGACGAACGAATTTACAGTTCAAACGTTTCGCTCATTTGGAGAACTGTTTTAACGATGTGAAATCAATGGAAACGTTTTTTTTTTTTTCCGGAAGTGCGAATATGTGAATCTGTCTCTCCTACCTTTCGTGCGATGCGCTCAGCGGAATACGAGAACCAGAAGGAAACTTTTTAAAAAGTGATTCATCACATATTCTACTCTTTCTTTGTTTGCTTTTTTCTTCATCCGCTGAACCATAAAATTCCCAATTAAAGGGTGGTTCGTGGTGTCACACACTCTACGCAAAACCTCGCACCAACGTGTGTGTGCGTGAACTCTCTTAAACATCTCCTTGGTCAGAGGACGTTGCTCCTCCCTAGACATCTGTGACACATGGAATACCAGATCGTTTCTAATGTGGCGGAGAAGACCTCTCTCTTCATCGAGGACGACATGACGGTCGGTGAGGTCCGCACCATTCTAGGGCTCATGCTCGACGTGCCAGAGCAGGTGGAGCTTGTCATGACGTACAATGGGAAGCTCCTCAAGCAGGATGAAGACCGCTGGGGAGATATCGCGCCACGGCCTTCGACTTCAGGCCCAGGAGCTAGCGTCCCACGGAAGCTCTACTGTAACGTAACGGGGAAGCCGAAACTCGAATCCGCCAGTTCCGAAGCGATCCGTGCCGTCATTCCTGGAAAGGAGCAGACCATTGAAGAGGAGCGGGCAGAGCGGGCGCGTGCACGGGCGATGGAGCCGATGGTAGAGGCCATGGCCAACAACCCGCAGATGCTCTCCGCCATGCTTACATCCCAGCCGGGACTTAAGAAACTCATGGAGAGCAACCCGGAGGTGGCAAAACAGATGAAGGACCCTGAAACGTTGCGCACCATGATGATGTCACAGCTCGATCCAGACCGGCGTCGCGAGATGGGCCGCAACATGGAGCTTGCCATGTCACAAATCTCAAACTACCCCGGCGGGCAGCAGATGTTCGAGCGGTACTTGAACGGCTTTCTGCGGGATCAGGAAGGCAGCGCTGACTTTGACGACGACGAGGACGACGACACGGGTGCCACGCGCGGGGACCACGGCACATCAGAGGAGAGCGGCGAGCGAACCTCTGCACCCATTCCCAATCCGTGGCAGCAGCCGCAGCAACAGACCCACGCAGCGGGCAGTGGGCCGCAAGGTTTGTTTGGCAATGGGATGGGCTTCCCCATGGGCATGAATCCCTTTGCATCCATGTCGGCAGCAGCGCCAGGGGCAGGGCCTGCTGCGGGGAGCGATGGAGCCAGTCCGTTTACAATGAACCCGGCCATGATGCAGCAAATGCTGCAGCTCATGTCGGGCATGGGTGGCGCAGGACAACCGCCACCACTGTCCGGCAGCGCGTCGGCAGCGAACGGAGAGCAGCAGAGGGACCTCACAGAGCAGCTCACCACACTGCGGGCCATGGGCTTCGAGAATGAGGCATTATGTCGGGAAGCCCTTGTGGCCTGTAACGGGGATGTGGAGGCTGCAGTGGAATACCTTGCCGAGCGACAAGAGTGAGAGTACTCATCTCTCTCTTTCTCTCTTTCTCGCTTCTTGAGGGTGCCTCTGCTGTTGCGCGAGTTGAGTTGTTGCATTTTTGTGTTTGCAGCTTTGTTTGTCTGCGCCACGACTGTAGGCAACGGATGAAGCGGTCGTTGCCGGTCGCTCAGCTTTCCGCCTGCACAACGATGCGAATGCTTCTTCAAAAAAAAAAAAAAAGCAACAAAGTAGATACTCTACGAGAAAGAGCGTTACTTTCCATGTGGGTATGGACGGAGAAAATTGGAATCTGTGCTCACTCCACTAGGACGAGAGGGAAACGAGTGTTGCTGGGTAAATATGCGGTGGCGCCCTTGATCTAATGGTACCCGCCGGAAACTGGGGCAAGCGCATGCTACGACTTTCGATCGGTCTGCCATAGAGACGGACTAACAAGTGTATGCTTTCCTTTTCCTCTCCTCCATCTCTCATCTATCCCTCCTTCAAATGTAATTACACCTGGCGTGCATTCCGCTTGCGTCTCTGCAGCAAACACAATGCGTATTTTAGCGTCCTTCACAGCGGGGCTCATGGGCGCCTGGTGGTACCGGGCCAGCCAAGAAAACAACGAGGCCTACTGCGCCTTCCGCGGCGTCAACAATGCGATGCAGTTTCGCAACAAGCAGCGCCCAGGCCAGGTATTTAGTCAGCGTTACGAGTACTACCAGCTCGGGGAAATCATCCCCATCACCTCTGACACGGCGCTCTTCCGATTTCTCCTTCACGATGCCGAGGACGAGTTCAACCTGAAGCCGTGCTCCACCCTGCAAGCCTGCTACAAGTACGGCGTGCAGCCGACCGATCAGTGCCACCGCTCTTACACACCCGTCACCCCTAATCACACAAAGGGCTACTTTGACCTCATTGTGAAGCGCAAGGAGGGTGGGCAGATGACAACGCACATCTTTGGCATGCACGTCGGCGACTCCCTGCTTTTCCGCAGCGTCGCCTTCAAGATTCAGTATCGGCCGAACCGCTGGAGTCACGTTGGCATGATCGCGGGCGGCACCGGCTTCACGCCCATGCTGCAAATCATTCGGCACGCGTTGCTGGAGGAGTGGGATGACGGCAAGGTGGATAAGACAAAGTTGTCCTTTCTCTTTTGCAATCGCACGGAGCGGCACATCCTGCTAAAGGGTGTCTTTGACGACCTCGCCGAGCGCTTCGCCGAGCGCTTCCGCGTCTTCTACACCATTGATCTGGCGGTGGACAAGGAGAAGTGGGTGAAGGAGCCGAACCACTTTCTCGGGTATGTGACGGCAGACATGGTCAAAGCCTCCATGCCGTCCCCTAAGGAGAAGAACAAGATCATTATGCTGTGCGGTCCCGATCAGCTGCTCAACCACGTGGCAGGCACGCCCATGTCGTCCATGACACCCATGTCCAGCGGCTACGGCATCCAGCCGCTGGGGGTGGATATGAATAACCTGGTCTCTCTCGGTGGCATTCTGGCCGATCTTGGGTACGACAACAATGACGTGTACCGCTTCTGACCCAGGAGAGGATGCCACAGGCCTGTTGATTTCTCTTCCCTCTTTTCCCCTTCGCTGCTCTCTTTTGTAGGTACTCCGGGTTCGTTTTACTCTGTCACAATCCACCTTTTGTTCAAAGACATAATTAAAAAAAAAAACACATTGAGGGAAAGATGACGTGATGGCTATGGACGTCTCAATTGTCTCAGTGAGGAGAGAGGAATATGTCAGCGAGCGAGTGGCGGTGGTAAGGGCGTTGTAAACACACGGAACGGCACGACCCGCTTCTGTCACCATGTGCGAATAGTGAAGCCGCCGATAAGACCCGACATCCTCTCACGACGCACATACACACAAACAACGTCTGGCAACTTGTAATGGATGTGCTACGTCACTCTCCCTCTCAACGTTCTCGTTTCCTTTTGATTTGACTCGTTCGCGAAACCGACTTCACTCCTTCGCGGTGAAAGATTTTTGTTTTAAAAAGGAAAGTTGTAGCGTTCCCGTAGTATTCGCTAGTGTAGGTATTCTCCCTCTCCGCATCTGAAGGAAGAGACAGCAATACCAACCAACTCAGTCTAGATAGTAACAAACTGTTTGCTCGTGTCGCTTTGTTCTACGTCAGCACGTGAACCTTTTTTTAAAATTATTATTATAAGCTGAGGAGCACAAACACAGCACACGCAATTCAGACCCCACCAGTTACCGTTAAGCAGCTGACACGATGCTTCGCCTTACTCGCACCTCGTTCACGGGCCGCGCCATGATCTCGCGTGGTAGCCCCGAGTGGTCGCACCGTCTGGACTTGAAGAAGGGTAAGAAGACGACGCTCGCTCACAAGCTTGGTACCAGCAAGCCGAACAACGCCCTGCAGTACGCCCAGATGACCTTGCACGATCTGACCGAGTGGGTGCTGACGTACTCCCCGTGGCCGCTCACGTTCGGTCTCGCTTGCTGCGCTGTGGAGATGATGCATTGTTATGCGGCACGTTACGATTTGGATCGCTTTGGTATCGTGCCGCGTCCCTCTCCCCGTCAGGCGGAAATCATTCTGGTGTCGGGCACCGTGACGAATAAGATGGCGCCTCTGCTCCGCAACATTTACGTGCAGATGGTGAACCCCAAGTGGGTCATCTCCATGGGTAGCTGCGCCAACGGTGGCGGTTACTACCACTTCTCGTACGCCGTCCTCCGTGGCTGCGAGCGCTCGATTCCGGTGGACTTCTGGATTCCCGGCTGCCCGCCCTCTGCGGAGAGTCTGGTGTTCTGCCTGCACAACCTGCAGAAGAAGATTCGCTGGCACGAGATTCAGAAGTTCAGCGTCCGCTAAGCGCACGCACACGCTCACCATCAGGATGCACGCCCCTCGGAAACGTTGGAAAAGGGAGAGAAGCGTGCCAACAGCGGTTTGCGCGTATGTCAGTCTCTGCAGGAGTGTCTCGGTCGCTGCCTCTTGTCGTTTGTCTTGGCAAGGAAACGTGTCCCTTCGCCGGTGCGGGGATCCTTGTCGCTTGGAACGTGTTTCTGCATGTTGCCTATGTGTTGTGTTTGTTTGTGTTTGTGTGGTCTGCACGACTCCCCAGTGACCAGCTGGACAGGTGCGCTTCGTTTCCTCAACTTCTCACAACCGAAGACGTGCGTTCGTAGGAAAAAAGAGATATTTTAAAAAAAAAAAACTGTAGTGTACATTTTGTTTTTTGGGGGATTTTGTCCTCTTTTCTTTCATTCTTTTCTATCGGGAGGTTCTCTATCTCATCTCGTAGTGACGTCTTACTGGCACGCGCGTACTCTAGTGTGCCTGCGCCTTTTGCCCTCTTTTCATTCCTACAGTTACGTCTTCGCTTCGTACCCATTGTGGGTGAAACCATCTCCGTGGGTTTATGCGCGGATAGGCACAAAGAGGGAAAATCGAAAACGAAAAGAAAACATGTTTTCGTGTCAACCGAATATTGGGTAGGACTTACATGTAAGGCAGTCCTGAGGGAACCCTGGGGCGAGAGGTCCTCATGCCAGGGTGGGGAGCCCTTTCGATAGGGAGGGACAGCAAATATGTGCCCCGCCCTGATGACTTCAGGCACCCACTATCCCCCAAGTTGTTTCTTTTTTATGAGCAGGATGCAAGTATGGCGATGCGTCCGCTGTCACCTGTCGAGGCTCTCCCGTTCGAACTACAAAGCTGTGAACGCTTGATCTGTCGTTCCGTCTGCGGCCATTCATGAACCCCTCAAAACGCATCTCATACGACTCCTCTTCACTTCCTCTCTCTCCCTCTCTTCTTGTGACGTGCGTCAACTTCTCACCTGCACACATGTTCTCCATCAAGACACACTTCATCACACCCACTCCCGGCTCATATCAGCCAACAGACCTCCTTCGTTGTTGCGTTCCTTTTCTCCCGCCAGCATGTCTTCTGAAATGCTGCACGTGGTTTTCTTCAAGGCGGACCCGGAGAAACTGACCGCCGAGTTCCCTCACCCTGGCGGCATCGAAGAAGAACTCCAGCAGCTCGCTAAAGTAGTACCTGGCATGACGGAATTTTCGTTTCGCGAATGCAACCGCGAGCCTTGGCCGGGCTACGTGGACTGCACGCAAGGCTACACACATTGCGTGGTGTCTCGTCACGTGGACGCCGCCGCCCTGCGCGTCTTTGCGGAACTGCCGGCACACAATGCGATTCAAGTGCGCCTTGGCCGCTGCCTCCTTGCGCCGCCCCTGCGTATGGAAATGAACGCGAGGCCGAAAGCTTAACCACCATAGCATGCGCTGTGTTGACCATGGTGCTAGTTTCTATTTTCCCTATAATGACACAGATGAATGACCTGAACTCGTGCACCACATTCAAGCTCTGCCTTGACGCAATGTGCGACTCCTCCTTCTTCACCCTAGTTTAAAAAACGCCAGCAGCAGAATGCATTGGTCTACGCTTCACTGTTGTATCTCCCGTGCGGAACCAAATGCAATTATCAGTTGATTCATTATTATTATCGTCATTGCCATTACTATTTTGCTATTTCTCTCGGATTGGCTTTCTTGGTTCGCGCCCCGGCATTTGCTGGCCGATCTTGCGCCGCCACTCTTTACATAATTCAACTATCCGCAACGAGGCACGTTCGTTGAGACGCTCATGCAGGTCGCAGAAAAAAAAAATCTTTCACCCCTGTCCGACAGCAAACGAAAAGGAACGGCTCGATCACAAAGTTAGGAGGAAGGAATTTCTTTCCCCTTGCCCAAACTGTGTACTTTGCATGGAAGTCGTGCCTCCCTCTCCCTCTCTCTCTCTCTGCCCCATTGACCGTGAAAGAACCTGAAAAAGATATTTCCGCCCAAAAGAGTCCTTTTTTGAAAAAGACACATTTCCTCCAGCTTTACACCATTCTCTCACCGTGCTTCAGCGCTCTCACCATTGCAACGCAACCTTGTATCGAAACCATGTCCACTCCGATGCTGCACATTGTCCTCTTCAAGTTCAACGCCGCCAAGTTCGCCGCCGAGTTCCCTGGGAACTCCCTGCAGACGGAAATCGAGGCGCTGGCCAAGAAGGTTCCTGGCGTGGTGGAGCTGACCATGAACGCCAAGAATACGAGCCCGTGGGAGGGGTATGTTGACTGCGCGCAGGGCTACACGCATTGCCTCGTGTCCAAGCACACCGATGCGGCCGCCCTGAAGGTCTACGCGGAGCACCCCGACCACAAGGCGGTCCAGGTCCGTTTTGGCAAATGCGTCGAGGCGCCGCCGCTGCGTATGGAACTCAACATCCCAGCAAAGCTGTAATGGGGATACCTGAAAGGATACCAAAGCAAAGCAAGCCTCAAGCGGGGGAGAAGAGAAGCAGGCTCGGGCACTGCTTTCAACCGCGTGAGAGACGGCTTCACGCAGCTTGGCCTCTCCTTCTTTCTCTGTGGGATAGGGTCACCGCATATTGGCGAGTATGGCTCCTTTTTTTTCTTTCTTTCGTCTGATCAATGCGAGCTTTGCGTGAGCTCCTCTTTGTGCAAAAGATCCATTCTGCACTTAGCACCGTTTTCGAGTCCCTCTGCCATTGTGCGAGCGCCGCATTCCCCATCAAAAGGAAATAAACCCGAAACAGAAGAGTTATGAAATTCGTCGAAGGCAAAGGAGAACGCCAATATCAAATTTTATCTCCCTTCTCCCCTGCAGGTGATGGAAGAAAGCTAAGAACATAGCATCCCCAAACGGGTAACTTCGAACGTCGCTGAGCCGAACGGTTTCTATTCTATGAGTTGGGGACTCCATAGAGCGCTTTCCTCCTTCCTTCTTCTCTGTCCGCGTGGGCCATTTCTCGCTTTATGGGACACGTCCAACTTTTCTAAACAATATACTCGCGCAAGTGATACAACTATCCCCTGACAAAAGCAAGATCCACAAAAGGAAAACAAAAAAAAAAAAACGTCTGACAAGACAATTCTAACGAACGTATATTTATACTGAAACAACAACAAAAAAAGCCTTTCCCATATTTATTTTTCCTCTTCCACCATACCTCAAAACACACAGCAGTAAAATGGAGATCAACGAAAACGACAAGCCGTTTATGCAGGTCGACTCAGGCAGCCTGAGCCCTGAGAGTCACAGCGTCGTCCACTGCGTACACCTGCAGATGAAGGATGGCTACGACCAGAAGCAGCTCACGCACCTGCTCACGCGCGCCCGTACCCGCATCCCTGGGTTGATTGAGCTGCACTTCGGTCAGAACGACATGAAGATGTACAAGGGCAAGAACGAGGAGCCCGCAGGCAACACCCACGCGCTGGTCTCGCGTCACGTGAATGCAAACGCGCTGTCTGTGTACCAGAAGCACCCCGATCACGTGGCGCTCGCGCGCTTCATCTACGCCCAGCTCGTGCGCCCGCCCACCGTCGTGGACTTTGTCAACATGCCCTCGAAGCTGTGAAGAGACGTTGCCTGTAAACGATGAGAAGGACTTGCAGAGGGAAGTGCGCCAGATGAATCAAGATGACCTCTGTTGAGGGGAAAGGCTGTGCAACGAGGGAGAGGGCGTACGTTTTTTGCTTTTCTTAAAGAAATGAGGAACTCTTCTCGTCTCTCTCTCTCTCTGTCTCCCCCCCCCCTTATCGTGCACGTATTTCTTCAGGTGGCTCGATGCAGGCGACTGCATCCTTGGACGAAGGTCGAGTTCACACCGAGGGCGTGCTGCTCGCTGTGCCTCCCTACCCCTCCTCCCTCCCTCTCTTCCCATGTCTCCATCCGAGCACCTTATCGCCGTTTTCCTACCTCCAAAAATTATCGTCCAAGCTTTCCGTACGTTTTCTTCACCGACAAGACGTGACTTCTTATTTTCACATTGACCCTCCCCTGTGTTCCTCCTATTATTCGAAATACGGGTTTCACGCGTCGTCTCCCTTCGGGATGCCCGGCCTACTGCCTTCCCCGCTTCTCATTCTCGAAACATGGGTATCCTTTTTTTAATTTTTCTTCCACTGTCAACACCGTTGAGGCGCTTTGGAAGCTCAGGACTCTCCTCCCCCGCCCCTCTGGCTTCCTCGTCACACAGGTCTTCTCCGTGCTTGCACGACGCGGAGATGCAGTGGAACGGTCTCAATGCGGAAGAAAAGCACTCAAAGAAAACACAGAACGGCGACAGTATCCGCGAAGACAAGCGTGTGTGCGCGTGCAGAAGCATGGACGACTGTTACCGTGTACAACACCTACTGAAAGGTTGTGCTTTGAAGGCGCAGTCTCGTTGCCCGCAGGTTGACTTATTTTAGTCGCATGGATGGCAAGCAAAGGTGTCGTTGTCAGTCATCACGACGCTTGAATTCTCACATGCAATGCTTCAGTCATGCCCTTCATTCGCGGTCTTCACACCTTTGATCTGCACACACACACACGTCACCAAAGGAGACGTAGAGCTTTATAGATATCAGAAAGATTTCTTGTAGTTTTTCCCCCTGTTTTGTTCCCTTCTACTGCTCTCACCCCTCCCACAAGAACGCAGCTAATTACACCATTATTTTTTTATTATTATTTTTTGTTTTCCTTCCTACTCTTCGAGCGCTCATAAATATATATATATATATATATATATATATCGTTTGTAGCTTTCCTAGACCCACGCCTCTTTTTCGTTTGTTTGTTTTCGCTGGTTGAATCGGAGCATCCCTCTGGAAACCAAGGCACGACAAGCCCTGGATTGGCTCCTCACTTGCTACCGCCCAGCCTTTTTTTTTTTCTCTCTCTCTCTCCATCTTCTTGTCTCCCGCTGTATTTCCTGTACCTCACCAAATTATCCCAAAGTTTTTCTGATTTTTAGATTTACTCCCGAAAACAGCGTCGCTGAACGAGTAGGTTCGAAGCACATTCACTAGTTGTCTTCACATTTTTAAAAAACTTTCGTCCCGCAGTTTACACTTCCTCGCAACCCACTCCGCCCAATTAAGAAAACCGTACCGAAGTGTCGAACAAGAAAAAATAAGAGAGAAGCCAAAGATCGTAAATCTATATTTTAAAAATGTCTTCTGCCCTTCCCAAAGTGGTGTTGCAAAGCGTCGTGCGCGTGTCAGACACAAGCATTTTCCTGACCCCACGCGAAGGTGAATCTCTCGACTTCCGCACCATCAACAGCGCACCCCCTGCCCACCGTGCTGTCCTGCAGCGCCATGGCCTCATCGCCAAGGTGTGCATCGGCCTCCTCTCGACGAGCAGCGAGGCGGCCAACGGCACCGTGGACGATGTATACTCCGCAGAGGGTCGTCGCGAGCTGTGGCTCCAGGCGCTGATCCATGGGAAGCTCCTGTCTCATGGCACGGAGTCTCTCAGCGTGCCACCGGCCTTTGCGAACGACCTCTGGCCTCTTCTGACTGAAAAGGAGTTCGACGCACGCATGGCCAGCTTCTCCGCTCGCCTCGCGAACGAGGAGGTGAACACCTCGAGCTACTGCGTGCCCGCGATTGCTATTCAGCAGTTTACGTACCGCACCACCAAGGTGCGTGCGGCCGTTGGCGTCGTCTGGATGCCGCGGTATGCGCAGAGCCTGACGGCGTGGGCCACAGAACGCCTCGCCGCCACGAGCAAGCCTCTGGCAGAGTCTCACCTGCTGACGATGTTGCAGCATGTGACGGTAGGAGTCGCGGCCATGGGCCGCACGGTAACAGCAAAATCACACGGGGCGACAGCGGCGGCAGACACGCACTGTGCCCACCCGACTGGGATGCAGATGGACAGCATCCTTGTGCACGAGACGGATGGCCAACCTATTTTTTGCGTGGCGCTCTCCCCGCTGGCCATGACGGCCCGACAGCGCGAGGTCGCCGCCAACCTCAGCACCTCCCGTTTCAAGCAACTCAACCTCCTGCCGTACCTTGCACCAGAGCAGGTGCGTGCGCAGCCGGTAACGCGCGCCCCGCGCTTTGCTGTGTGGGCCCTCGGCGCCATCGCGCTCGCCCTCGGGGGCGGCACCCCCACCATCGCCAGCCAGCTGAAGAGCCAGCGCGCGCGGAAGCCGGAGCTCCCCCTCAACCACCCATCCCTCACCCCCGATGCCGTGGTTGCTCGCGTGCGACGCGACCTTGCACCTGGCGGTTACAGCGCGGGCTTCATTGCACTGGTGGGTCTGTTGCTCTCGCAGGACGACACCACACGACCCGCGCTCCGCACGGTGGATAAGATGCTCCAGGACCTCAACCGCTCGATCCCTGTGCACCGCTTTCCCTTTGCCCTGGGTGACCTGAGCCTGCTGCGTGTACCCCAGCCGGAACTGGTGCAGCTGAACCCCTCTGCGCACAAGTACGCCACCAAGGACGCGTGCTGTCTGTGCAAGGGGCAGCGGAACAAGACAAACTGCAAGAACCGTGAGCACGCACCAGCCATGGTGTCGCCGTACTGGGAGGGCGACGAGCCGCTGCCAGAGTTCTTTGCTCCCACCTCGGAAAATGCGGCCTCCACGGTGTTCCTCTACCCCCTCGTCCCCAACGGGCTGGAGGACAAGGAGCGGAAAAAACTGTTGACGGTTGCCGTTCAAGGGCCGAAAGCAACACGCCACGGAGCCGACGGCGTGTCGCCGAAGCGCTCGACCATTGCAGGAACCGACGTCAACGCCTCGGCCGTTACCGTGAACACGAGTGTGGGCAGCACAGCCTTCTCCAACGGGGCCACCATGATTCTCCAGGACAACCCAACCGTGAACCCATCCTTGCTGTTTCAGCTTTTCGGTGGCTTTGCCGTGTACGAGAAGCGGCCCAGCGAGCCCGTGGCAGAGCCCCCGGCCACCGCCGCCACGCCCACCCATCGCAAGGACCGTGCGACGGTGACCGAAGTCGTGGTTCCGTTTCCTTCCAAGGCACTGCGCAAGAGCGAGGCGCCACTGGCGGTCGGCACCCTCAAATTCACGGCGGCCCTGCCATGGCCCTCGGCGTGCACCAAGGTGCTGCAGCGCAAAGGGCGCGTCTGCGCACCGGTCCCTCCTATCTTTGGTGGTCTCGCAGGCAGCAGCGGCAGTGCGGCGACGTCGCCGACGGGGGCAGCGACCGCGGCGCGCGACTTGGTACCCAAGTATTTTGCGTGGATCGCCCCTAACGAGCGCTTCCCATTGGAGAGTGGGCATTACTGGACCCCCGCGCCGGAGGGAGGCTTTGTGTTTTGGTTCAACGACAACCTGGAGCCGTCCGATATGGACCGGTACTTCGCCGTCACCTCGGTCCGCTCCTGCACGCTGAACGACCACGTCCAGCAGACCGTCCTGCCGGATCAGATTTTTCGCAAGCACATTGGCGACGACTCGTTCCAGAACAGCACCATGTACCACACCATGGGCTTCAGCAATCTGGAGCTGCCCTCCCGCCATCAGACCCCGCGCGGCATGTCCACGTCCACGGCCGTCTCCTCTGCCCCTCGGCGCCGTGGGAGCCTCAGCATTGCCAACATCGAGGTGCCCACCGGCAAGGCCATCTACGAGGAAGAGCCTGAGCTCGCGCCGCAGTATCGGTCGCACACGCAATCCCGCGCGCCGTCACCGGGACTGCCCCGGCCGCTCACAGGAGAAGTGGAGCGCCGTCGTTCGACTCGTTCGACCCGCACGGTCTCCTCGGCGCAGTCGGTGCACCATCAGCGCAACTCCTCTAGCATCGAAGCACACAGCAAGACGATGCACCCGCAGCAGCAGCAGGCCCCGGCTCTGACAAGCTACGAGGACTTCGCTGCTGTGACGCGGAAAGGCAGCCGCAGCCCGTCCAACCCGCGTGGAAACTCCAAGGAAAAGGAACTGACGGCCACGGCGACGGTGGGCTCTGGGGAGGAGGGCATCACCAGCCGTGCCGGCTCCAACGACACGCAGACCACCACCACGACAGTAAAGAGCGACACCTTGACCTCAGGCTTGGGTGCCTCCAGCGAGGCCTTCAACGGCACACAAACGCGGCGTTCCCGGCGCACGATTTCGCCGTCGCAGCGCAAGGAGCGGATGGCGGCCCCGCGTATGGACGCCGTCGAGGATGTGGATTGCACGACGCCCATTGTGGAGCGGGCCGCTGCGAAGCGACGCGCCGTAGCCGACAACGGCAACCACAAGAAGGCCACCAACAGCCCGCTGCAGGACAAGGAGAATGAGGCGCGGAGCGCGCCGCCTGCGCCAACGCTGCTGCCAAGCACGCTCAGCCGCCTGCCGAGCAAGAAGAAGGACCTCGCCGTCCGCGGCAGCACCGAAAGCCTTACGCAGGCGTCAGCACCGGCCCCTTCGCGCTTGACCCCGCTTGCTGTGAACAGTAAAACTACTGTGCACGCCCTCAAGCAGCGGGCGGCGACCGCGTCCGCGGCGACGCCGTCGCAGGAACGCAGAAAGACCACCGACGCCCTTGCAAAGCCTGTGGAAACGGAACCTACGGGTGCGACTGTTGCGCTTCCTCTAGTGCCCCGCCGTCGCTCAGACACCGTCGTGCCATCGGCGGTCACCACCACCAGCGCCGGTGCTGGTGCCTCTACCCCTGCGGAAACGACCCCCATGATTCGCCGCAGCTCCTTCACAGAGGGAGAGGATCGCAGAACACAGCTTCCCCGTCGCACAAGCGCACCAAAGCACTCGATGACAGCAACGTCGACGGCACTCGTGCTGGCAACCGCAACGGCAGCGCCTGTCAGCGTGCCTTACATTTCGCTGGCGCCCCTCGTCTCTCGCACGAGTGCCAACCACTACACGGGTACTCCCACGGAGCTCCCCTGCCCGCCCGTTGCAGCGGTCTCCCTTTTCGGCCGCTGGCTCCCCGCCGACATGGTAGACGCACCCTTTGACTCCCTCACCTTCTACGTTCCCACAACGCACGAGCACGGTACGCTGCAGTCCCCTGTAGCGGTGACAGAAACCGCGCGCGCCACGCTGCACTGCCCTGCTGACGCCGAGTTCATGTCTTTCATGTCCAACGAAGCACCGTTGATTGGTCGCAACCACAACACATCACACGGCGACCGCGACCTCTTATTCCCGCACCATGGCTTTGTCTTTTACGCCGCCAACGGTGCTGTCGTGGCGGCGCTGGCGGTGCGCTGCGGCCCTGCCGGCAGTGTGGACATGGAGCCAGAGGACGAGTTTCCCATCATTGGGAAGCCGATGCCAGCACGCATGGGCATCGCCGCCGCGAGCCGACATTACTACGCCTCTTACTTTACGCTGGCAGACACCCCGCGCTTCCTTGACTCGCTCATGCCGGCGGCCATGCAAGGGCCGCTTGTCACTCCGAGGGGCCGCCACCTCCGCCACATCAACAAAGGAGGCCCGGGTCAGCTGCCACCGTCGACCCCACAGGATCCGCAGATGCTCACCTTTTCCAGCGCCCGCCGCCTCGTGGGGGAGTTCACGCCAGCAGACAGCCCTGCCGCGACGGAGCTGCTGACAGACGGAGGCGAACGACCTTCGCGCTGCGACAGTCGACTGGCACTCCTGGACCTAGACCCTGACACGCTGCTGCCGGTGTGCTGGATGGGCTACGATCTTGAGAATGGCGCACTCGTGCTGGCAAGCGTTGACCAGAGTGTGTGGTACCCCATCGTAATTTGTTAGATGCTCAGATAACAACACACCACCGTGACGTGTCGTCTGTTTCGCTCTGTTGGCGTTAGTGATGCTGTGAACCTTCCTCTAAACACAGACGCAAATGGTAAGATGTTCACTTCCCTCCAGAGCGCGTCCGTTCCTAAGCCGCACCTCTCCTTTCCCTTTTCGGTGTTGTATTTACACGTCTTCCATCGGAAAGTTCCTCATGTATCGTCATTCCCTCGTGGCGCCATTTCGTCCTCACTCAATTGATGTTTTATTTTTATTTTTACTGGTATCTCTACACTGATGAATCTCTTTTTTTTTTCTTCCATTCCACTTCATCACTTTGTTCTTGTCACCATCTTGCCAGCAAATCCCTCCGCGGCACTGCTTTCGCCGCGTCTTCAATTTTTCCACCCCATTAGATGCAGAAACGAACGTCATCTGTCCTTTGATCTACGCTGCGACATACTAAAATCACCCCGCGGCGAACCGACGCACTCACTCACTCTTTCCTCGCACAGTTGTGCCTTCTTTTTTTCTTTCTCTCTTCTCTGCGGTCTTCCTGTGACAGCGCCCGTCTTCTTCTCCGTCTTCTTCTCCGTCTTCTTCTCCGTCTTCTTCTTCGAATCTCCCAAGCAAAGTTGAAGGAGCCTGCAACGTCCTCGTAGGAATTCTGGCGGATGTCCATCACTTCTTTTTTTCTTTCTTTCACGTTTACACTGTTACTTTGATATTCCTGGAACAACTTTTCTTCTCTCTCTCTCTCTCTCTCTCTCTCTCCCTCCTCTCTTCAATCTTGTCTCCTCTTTCTCGCACATTAATTCTGTCGAGAGACAGGTTTTCCTCCAATCTAGATCACTTATTCCATTTCTTTCTTCCTTTCTTCCCTTCCCCCCCCCCTTCCCGTAACAACGACCTAATGAATACGCAATGATTGTTTCTTACAAGGAGCAATGGTAACATCTGGCCAACGCTACATCGGAATGCATTCACAGAGGCGGTCTTTTTTGCGCCGCAAGAATGACAACGTCCGTCAGTGCACCAGGCCTCTGGTACACCGATGTGAGTGGTGTTTAAGGGGAAGCCGCGAGAAGCCCTTTCCTTTCTGCCCTCACTGGACGTGGTCCGAACTGGCTGTGCTCGTTGCGACGGTGGCGTCCAATGGCGAAGCTGCCGTTCCTCGATCAATGGATGGGGACTGCAAGAGAGGGAAAGGGTTCTGTTACGTGTTCATGACGGCTAACTCGTGCACGGAATGCTTAAGCAATGTCCTCCTTCTGTGGAGATGGAAGCCCATCGCGTCGGTGCACTGAACGCCCTTCATCGTTGGAAGGATTTCAATTTGGACATCGCTCTTCCTTTCTTCCTCTCTATTCACGACATTCACGATGATGACTCTTTGTTCAAGCAACGCAAAGTGAACCATTGTCGCACATCTGTACGATACCTCACTGACACTGTCAGTGCGCCTCTGTTTATTCGTGCGGTCAGTACTTGTCCCGCTGCTAGAGAGAAGAAGGTAAACACGGAAGCTCCTTCGCACACTCACAGTGTGAAGCAGACGTTCGTCTACTAGTAGAACACACGGTTAATTTAGCAGTGAATATGCTCTACACACGACCTCTCTGGATGTTCTCGCGGTCCCGAGGTCTGCTAACGGCCCGCGCCATGCATTCGTTCCAGCCACTGACGTCAGCGTGCGCGTCCCCATTGTTGATGACGTCGCGCAGGATGAGCTTCACGCCGTCAGCCGTGTGGCGAAACTCCAAAGCGGAAGGCGCTGCCCCTGTGAATGTCACGGCCGAGTCTTTTGCCAAGTTGACCCCAATGGTGCTCTTAGAGGGGGCTCTGCAGCAGCACGCCATGCTCGCGGGCACCGCGTACGCTAGCAAGTTTGAAGCCGAGCGGGACCACATTGTCATCTCCCGTGAAAAGTTTAATAAATTTTGTGCCCTCGCTCACGTGGAGGACACCACGGCGGCATTGGAGGCGCTTCATGAGGCGGCCATCGTCGTCTCCCTTGATGGGGGCGCGCGTGTGCACCTGCGTCCGGTGCAGTACCTAGAAGAAATGGAAGTCGTGAATGCGTTGCACAGCCAAGGCAGCGCAAGCACCCCTGCTGGTGGCGAGTCGCTCTCCGAGAAGGCGCTCACGGACTTTGCGATGCCGGCTCCCTTTTTGCTGGAAGAGGTGAATAGGCGCATCGCGGAGCTCGAGTCGCAGGAGCAGGCGATGCGAAAACAACTGGAACCCGCTATCGCACGCGCTGCCCGCTGGCGCCGCTCGGTGTGGGGCGGCGCCCTCCTCTACGCGGGTGCCCAGCTCGCCGTGATTGCCCGCCTCACCTATTTTGATCTCGATTGGGATACCATGGAGCCTGTGTCGTACTGCTTGGGCATCGGGACAGCGCTCCTCTTCTACCTTTACTACTTGTACTTTGATACCGAGCACACGTACACCGACTTTGACAAGCGCTTTCTGCCGCGGCGGGTGCACAAGTACGCCCCCAAGGACTTTGACTGGGCGGCGTACAATGCACTCTGCCAGGCACTCGCTGACGAGCGAGCCATGCGCGAGAACCTTCGTAAATGGGCGAACGAGCACTAATCGACGTGCTCACCCGCTCGTGGCGATGCAGCGGACGCCGCGGACTTGGAGGTCGTTTCTTCTGAACGCGCGAAGGAGCGGTCATGTCACCACGACTTCCTTTGAAGGGTCGCTCTCCTCGAACCTGGCGGCCCCGTGTTCGTTTGCGCTTCAACCATTACCGTTCCACGACGTTCTCGCCGGGCTCAACGCGGTCTTGGATACAAACGCGTCTTGTGTGTGTGTGTGCGTGTGTGTGTTGCTATTGGTGTTTCTTTCTGTGTTCTCCTTTATTTTGTAGACTTGAAACCATTTCGATTTCCCTCTCATCTTCTCATACTGTGTATCTCTCTCCCTTCCCGCGTGCCCCCCTCACATTCCCTCGCCTTTGTGTATTTATTGCTCTTTGCCTCTCCCCCACTCACTCACTCTCACACACACGCACCATATTCCTGTGGGCGTTTGCAAGATCTTCACGGAGGCACTTTCCGTTTATCGAGGAATGTGCGCACTGCTTTACTGTCGACACATAAGCAAGAACAGCAAGAAAAAGAAATATGGAAAAACTAACCTCATGGGCTAGTAGATTGTTGTGCTTCCCACCGCACCCTGCAGCTACCAATTCCTGAGCCACGGTGACATGCCTCAGCAAGAAACCGCCCTCACAACGCTGTATGCTTCAGTACCGTATGCGGATCTGAGAGACGGAAAAAAAAATCTCTTTTCCCACTTACCCGTGAAAAAAAAAAAATGGCAATGACAGCACACTGCGTTCATTCTTCCTCACCGGTCGGTCCCCTCTCATTAAGAACCTACCTATTGAAACGAACGCTCCAACTGTCGCGTTTACTCTTGTTGATCTAGTTTCTGGTCGTTACGTGAGCTACACACACGCAGATACACTCACACTTATCTTTCCCTTCCCCCCTCTCTACCGATACGAAGTTATTGCACACACACACAACGAAAAAGAATATACGTGCAGACTGACGAACGGGGGCTTCCCTAGCGATTTCTCTCTCTTTTTTTTTTGTTGTTGTTTGACTCTAGCCACTGAAATTCGTAATTCTAAATCAGGAAAGAGGCAACATATATATATTATCATATTGTTATTATTATTTTTTTTTGGATCCAGTTGTGGGAATCGCATAGCTGTCAAAGCGGAATACTGACAACAACGCAAGCGGGCGTCTGAGTACAACCGCAACGTCTCTTTCTTGTGCATTTAAAAGACCCTAAAGTACGATTAACAGGTGAGTCAGCACTAGGTGACACCCACAAAGACGTATACACGTGTTAACACTCCCTTCGCAAATACTTCAACTTATACCTCTCTCTTTGTCTGTCGAAAGCAGCGAAAACGGCGTTCTTCTTGATACCGGCAACATGGACGAGCGGACACCACTAACGGCGAAACCAAGGGAAAAACGGGCCAGCGTGGGGTCGAGCTCGACCTCTGTTCCCTCCTCCCCCAAAACCCCTGGCGGCTACGCAAAGATGACGCGCACCCCTTCCGCCTCAGGCCGATTTGTGGACTACGTCCCGCTGTCTTACCAGAGCTATGGCAGCACAAGGCGTCGCAGGGCGGAGTCGGCCATGTACCGCTCCACCTCGATGCCTGTGCAGTCGCGCCGCGTTGTCTTCTACCGCAAGGCACCGCGCCAGCGCACCGTGGGCCAGCAGTCCGCCAAGCTTGCCGACGAGTCCAAGAAGAACTTCTTCCACGGCAACTTCACCTCCGCACACGGGGCCGTCTTTACGGTGCCGAACAAGGCGCAGCAGCTCGCCACGGGTCGTCCTTCGCGCGCGCCGTCCGTGGCGCCCCAACGCGCCGGAGGCGGTACGCACTCCCGGAGCAGTTCAATGGTGCGCAAGGCACCGCCCCTCCAGCTCGATGTTCCCCACGCCTCCGCGCTGAAGAAGCCGGCGACGTCGAATTTGTCGTTTGAAATGCATGCGAGTGGGACGGGGGAGGGACCCCTTGAAGGGGCGATTGTGGTGAAGCGGCGCGCAGCCAGCGCGGACGCCCGCCTGCGCCTTGACGTGGAGGAGTACGTGCCTCCAAAGCCGGAGAAGCGGCCACAGACAAACAGCAGTGTGTTCCGGGTGTCGTCACCGGACCTACTCGCGGTGGAGCGCATGCGAGACACGAGCGCCTCTCGCCTCGTGAAGCCGCCTCTGTCGCCCACCACCATCTCCAAAGCAAAGCGCGCGTTGCGCGCCTTTGAGGAGAAGAAGGTGAAGATTCCGAACGGGAGCTTTAACAACGTCAAGGAGGTGGCCTTTGACGGGAAGGTGCTCACTGTGCCAGACACGTCGCCGATTGTGCTGGCAAAACCAAAGCCAGCAGCCGTGGAGACGTCGCGCCGTGTGCACATTAGCAGTGATGTGGACGAGGGCGTCAGCCAGAACTCGTTCGAGGAGGACGAAGAAACGGAACTGTCTGACGAGGAGGAGGACAACATTGGCTGGTGCCCCGCTATAATGGACCTGCTCTACCTCGCCGCCCCTGCCGCCGTCTCCATTGGTTTTACCTTCTCCATGTCCGCGGTACCGCTCATGTTCGTTGGCAACTACTTTGGCCCGCGTGAGCTGTCTGGCGCGTCGGTGGGCTACTTCATCACGTGCATCCTTGTCTTCTATCCGATGATTGGGCTCACCTTTGCCATGGACACACTCATCTCCCACGAGTTCGGCCGGGATCCACTGAGCCCTGAAATGGGTCTCGTGCTGCAGCGCGGTATTCTCATCAATCTGATAGTGCTGGCCCCCCTGTGTTTAGTCATTTATCACCTGGAGCCGTTTTTGATCCCGCTTTACGGCGAGAACGTGGCGAGAGTGGCGCAGGACTTCCTGCACTTCGCGCCACTGTACCTCTTTCCGATTATGCTCTTCATTGCGTTCAACAAGTTCCTCAACAATCAGATGATGCCGCACATTCCCATGATCGCCCTCACCGCGGGTGTGATTCTGATGCCCATCCTGCAGCTCAAGCTGACCCCCCTGGGCGTGCGCTACACCATGCTCGGCATGGCCATCACCGCGTGGTTCCAGCTCATTGTGGTGATTGTCATGACACTCTTCAAACCGCAGACACGCATGACCCTGGGCACCTGGCGCATTCGCGACGCCCTGGATTGGGCGGACGTCAAGACCTACATGCGGTTGGCGATCCCCAGCGCGATCTTCGTCGCCGCGGAGGCCTCGTCCTTTGACCTGACGGTGCTCATGTGCGCGCAGTACGGCGAGACGGATGGGGCCGCATGGTCCGCCATCATGAACTCGCTCTTTCTGTTTGCGTCCTTCTCGGGTGGTCTCAGCGCCAGCGCGTGCGCCAACATTGGCCGCTGCATCGGTGCCAATCAGCCGCGCAGTGCGAAGCGCTACGTGCTGCTGTCCATCCTGAGCGCCTTTATTATGGGGCTGATGGATTCCACCATCTTTGTCGTCTTCTTCAATGCCATCATGTCTCTCTTTGGCACCGAGGGCAAGACGCTGCAGCTCGCACGGCAGGTGCTGTTTCTGATTCCCTTCTTTCACATCGCCGACTCCGTGCAGTTCACCTTCCAGGGTATCTTCAGCGGTCTCGGTAAGAACCACCTCGGTGCCGCGATTCTTCTGACCTCGCTATGGCTGATTGGCATCCCTCTCTGCTTCCTCTTTGGGCATTACCTCGGCTACAACATGTTCGGCGTCTGCGTGGGCATCACCATTGGCTTGTGCATCGAGGCCCCCGCCATGGTGCTCGCTGCGTCGACGATGGACTATCAGCAAATCTGTGACCACTTCATTGAGTGCCAAGAGACTGAGTCTTTTGAGGACTCCGAGGATGACGAAGAGGACGAAGAAGACGAGGAGGTGGAGATGGACGAGGAGTATCTGGAGGAGGTGATGCGGCGCTCGGGCATTTCACTCTCGAGCAACAATGAGCCTAGTGAGGAGCACGCAGAGAACTACAAGCGTCTCCGCCCGCCGCGCCGTCGTGGCCGCAGACGCCAGGTGATCGCCTACGAGGATGAGAACAGTGATTAACCAAACACTGTGAGTTACCCTGTTCTTTTTTTGTGTGTACATGTCAATATTTCCCGTTGGCGTTGTTGCCAAAGGATCGATGATCGTGGTCGGTATCGTTGTCGTCGATTTCTGTTGCATCACGTGTTGTTGGGCGGACGTTAACTGTTGATATGTTTTATTATTATTTTTCATGGAACACGCCGTCGTGTTCGAGTGTCCGATGAACATTCATGTTGGCCAACATGATTGTACTTTCGACCACACGCATTTGTCTGTGTGACTGCATGAGAGATGGACCCTCTGCAGAGTCGTCTCGTCAGCTGCTCTCGTCGTTTTCGTTTCTTCCCCTTTTCCTGACAGCAATTTTTCTTTGATTTCTTTTATAGCTCACTGTCTGTTTCGTGTGTATGGCTTGATCCACTTGACGTTTCGTTTTCGTTCTTGATGATAGTGTGCTGCTGCACCGCTCTTACACGCAACGGGACCAAATCCCCAAAATGGATGCTGTATACTGCTGTCGTTGTTTTCTAAAAAAAAAAATTGACTTGTTTTTTTTTGTTTTTGTTTTACTGACAGCCTGCGGCTCGCCGTGATATCTCATCTTCTTCCCTTTCACATCACCCCACTGTCTCTTCGCTCTTGTGGGTTCATTGTTCACACACACACGCGCGCTCATATTTCTGCTCTCTGGATGTGGTCATGCGACCCACGGAAAGATGAAGCTCAACTTTTGTGTTTTTCTTTGTGCCATGTTCAGCAACACCTCTTCACCCTGTGATTTCCCTCTTTACCAGAATAAAAACGAGAAGAAGAGATGCGTCCAAAGAAAAAAAACAATATGCTGCCCACTGCTCGTCATTCCAGAAGGACTTTCTGGGGTAGTCGCCTTACAGAAGGTCTACCGAATATACCTCGCTTCATCAGAGCTCTGGACCTTATCCGCTTTGTAAAGGATGCCCCACCTTTGTTAGCAACGGGGAAAGATTCTACACTTGCGGATTCGTATCGAACACAACTCCTCCCCTCCCCTCCCCCATACCTCCCTCCCTCCTTTTTCTTGTCGCCATGAAGTATCATCTCAACATCCAAGAGCCACTTCACACTCGGATTTACACGTTTTCCTGTTTCTTCAGCAATGTCTTCCGCTGGCGCTGCGTTCCTCGATAAGCACGTTGGCAAGCATGCGGTGGTCATGTTTGCCACGCGCAGCTGTCCCTTCTGCCACCGCGCCTCCCTCATCCTCTCACGCATGACCTCGGATATGGAGACGTACTATATTGATCGCGTGCCAGAGGGCGACGCCATCTTTAATGAGATTGAGCGCCGCTACCGGCACAGCACCGTCCCAGCAATTTTCGTCTGGGGGACGTTCGTCGGTGGTTGCGACGATATGGAAGACCTCAGGGCGTCGGGCAAGCTGGCGGATATGCTCTCGGCTGGGCCGCAATGAGGGAGGAAAAGAAAGACCACTCCGCTTCTTTTCGTAGATCGTGTGAACGCGCCATATCATCTTATTCACATCGTCACAATTTCACAGAAAGACGCACACATCAAGAACAAACGAAGATGGGAAGTGGGTGACTAACTGGAATGATCTTGAATGCATGAAGACTAGCGACTGCCCTATTCTTCTCGTTATGCTAGTGCGAGGCACAGCTGCTACTACTACGGCTACGACCACTGCTGCTACTACATGAGCCCACTCTACGCTATTACCTCTTTACTTGTGCTCAACACACCTCTACACGGAATCCTTAGAGAGGAGTAACACATATAGGTACGCTGGACTGCGTGGCGAGGAGTGCAACAGGCAACCCGCTGATTTCTTCCTGTGTTCCATCTTGAGAACGCATACGCTCTGCATCTTTTTTTTTTTGTTGTTGTTTGAGAGTGTCGCACGGCGAATGAATGGAAATGGCGTCTTGCACACGAGCATCGACGAGGGATCTGTCGCCGAAATCCACCGCCAGCTTCACGCCTGCTTTACCAAGCCTCTAACCCGCTCCCAGGAGGACACGTCATTCGTGCTGAAGCTGAAGGGAATGCTCATTACGGGGAAGGTAGACCACCAGGCGCGGAAACGCTCGCACGAGGACGCGTGCGCCACAACCAGCCATGGAAATGTCACAGAACCTTCATTCCCCGGAAGTGCATCCGTTGCACACGGCATTCTCAAGGAGGTCTTCACCGAGCTCGCGCAACTCGCGTCTCGCACACCGTCTGCGTTACGGCTCTCTGGGGTGGAACTTCGCAGCCTGAAATTGACCGCCTCAAACCTTCACATGGTTGACGACGATTCGCACAGCGCACAAGGGCTCGCTCCCCCACCGGTCGGCACGCTCAGCGCGTTGCTGTTCTCTCCTCAAATGCCATGGCAACCGACGGCTCCTCCCTCTTTCAACGAGGGTCTGCAACCCACCTTTCCTCGTACAGCGGCTTTAGCGTCGCTCACCATGCTTGACCTCGAGAGCAACCCCCTCGGCGACGACGGCATCCAGGTCCTCTGCGAAGTCCTGCTCCCACGTTTGCCGAACCTCGCGCGACTTCACCTTGCCTCGACGGAGACCACCGCGACGGGACTATCTGTCCTTGTTCATGCCCTCTGTGGTGATAGTGCGACAACCACAAGCGAAGCTGCTGCAGCGCCTCCTCTCTGCCCTTCCCTCGCTGTCGTCGGCCTCACTAACAACCCTCTTCATGTTTCCGAGGAGGCCAAGACAGGAAATGTGACAGTCGGCGCGCTGCTGGCCCGTCTGGCCACCGCACGCTGTCGAACGCTGGAGCGCATTCATCTGAACCACGCGGGGCTCACCACAAGCGATGCCGCCGAGTTGCTGTGGGCTGTCGCAACGTTTCCTGGCGGCTTTCCTCGACTCGACATGCTCTATCTCAAGCAGAATAAAGCGATTGATGTGGCAGCGTTGAAGGGCGCGCTCACGGCGTGGGCCTCTAGAATGGGGCAAGACACTGGGCTTCCGCCAAGGATGGAACGTCTGCTGACGTCGCATGTTTTGTGGTGAACAGCAGCTCGTCAACGAGATGAGTACTCTTGTGAATGTCGCGAAGAGTGAACACCCCTAATCGCAACGACTCATAAAATCGAAAAGAAAAACTATATATCCAAAGCTGAAAATCCAAGTGTGATAGACCGCCATCAACACTCACGCTGTGACAGCAGAATGCATTCGCAGGGAATGGTGGCCATGGTGCCATGGGTAACATGCGGTAACGTGGCACCTTCTCGCTGTTGCATTCAAGGACGGCATGTACTCACTCTCGCTTTCTCCGCATTGACTCCCTCGTCTGTCTGCTCGCTAGCCTCGCGTTCTCAACTCTCCTTGACCCTCTCCCCAGCTTACCCAATTAACTCAAAAAATATATATCCATATTTCTCCGTTCCCAGATAGCCATACCCCAACTCTTCTTTTCCGCTCCCTTGCTTTCGTTCTTCTACCTCCTTTTGTTTTTTTTTACAAAATTTCCAAAACGTTTTTTTTTTTTTTAATCTCTATTCTTTTCGTTGTACTCACTGGTGAATTGCTGAGCTATACAAGCCTTCCGCGCCAGTGAAGCCGTCTCTTTCCTCACCAAGCTACCTCCTATTTGTTCCACCCTACACCCTCACACAAAGGACGTTTCCTCATGTCTGTCATCGCCGATCTCGTTAAGCAGAACTTCGTGGTCATCTTCACCACGCGCCACTGCGTGGACTGTGCGCAGGCCAAGGAACTCATTTCGCACTACTTCACCGACGTTAAGGTGTACGACGTCGACGCACTGCCCAACGGCGAGGCCATCCGCCACGAGGTGAACACGCAGTACAGCCGCACCAAGGTCCCGGCCATCTTCATCAACGGAGAGTTTGTGGGAGACCTGTCGGACATTCAAGGGTTGGAAAAGAGCGGCGTCCTCAAGATGCGCATTCGCAACTGGAAGCAAGTGTGTCCTGAAAACTTCCCCGCAAGCCCTGTCAAGCAGGTGCGGAGTTTCTGAGAAGCGTTCTAGCCTCCCTGTGGCTCTCACTGTGGGGGGACAGCAAGTACGCGTCATGTGTGAAATGTGAAAGCTCTTCCGGGAACGCATAATTTACAAACAAACAAAATAACGATAGCTTGCCTTTCTGCGCTGCACACACACACACACACACACACACACACACACACACACACACACACACACACAAACGCGTGCGCTCACCGGAAGCAGTGTCGTCATCCATTGGTGCGACTTTGGTCGGCGCAACTCTCTTTCGCCGTTTGCTGAATATATTTTTTCTCCTCCCTCCCCCCCGCCCCGTTGCTGTGCAAGTGGATGGAGCACCCCACACCTAACACCACACCTCCTTAGTCGCCAACCCTCCTTCATGTGAGCTGAGACGTTCATACCTTCTTTTTCTCCTGCCGAAAAAAAAAGAGAATAATTCGCGAATTCGAACAAGTCTTGGGTAGAATGACCTCTACACAAATCCCTGACTTGTCTTTCCCTCTCTTTTTTTTTTTTTAATCTCCTCTTTGCTGCTCTGCTCAGCCGCCTCGCAAACGTGTTCTTTTCCTCCCTTCTTCTTCACTCTCAAGCACGCTTTTTTTTTTTTTTTTTTTTTGTTATCATGCGTCGAGTAATCGTCCGTGCGTCTGTTCCCTTCGTCGCATTACGGAACCAGTGACTCTGCTGCTTCCTTGCCAACTACCATACCTATCCGGTATTACGAAAAAAAAAATGTATTTCATGGTAATAAAAAAAAAAGAGGGACGGCCTCATGCTATGTAGAAAATAGGATCAGAAGCGGGGGAAAGCCGACACGCTGAACTCTTCACGTGCAGATTGACGTTCAGGGAAAATGACATAAAACCCGCTGTAAAGCCGGAAAAAAAAAACGAAACGGCCGCGAAATGATAGAGCGAGAGCCTTTCGCGTCACTCCGCTTGTCGCCCTCAATGCTCACATCGATCTTTGACTCCTACATCGCCATGTGCCAATCTTCCTTCGAACCAAAGACATTTGAACTGTCTCTTGCTTAAACAAACCCCTCTTTTTTCAAAGCTTAGCTCTTTATTACTATTATTACCGCTATTCTTGCACCCCCTTACTCCGTACATCGCCATCGCAAGCCAATCATGCCCGCTGTTGCCGATCTGATCAAGAACAACAACGTTGTCGTCTTCTCGTGGGTGCACTGCCCGTTCTGCGTGAAGGCCAAGCAGATTCTTGGCCCTATGACCACTGACATGAAGGTCTACGAAATTGACCAGATGCCCGGCGGTGACGACCTCAAGAGGCAGATTGAGAAGACGTACAACCACGACACCGTCCCCGCCGTCTTCATTCGCGGAGAGTTCATTGGCGGCTGCGACAGCGTCCAGGATCTGCAGAAGCAGGGCAAGCTCGCCGCACTGATCAACGGTCCCCAGTGAAGGAAGAGCAGGCTCTGAGAAATCATGTCGGCCTCTCCGCGAACCGGCAGGATGAGAACGCGTGATTTCCTGCCATGACCATGTTTCTCTCTCACGTCACCTATCTGCCACCGCTTTATGCCTATTATTCCACTATGACCAGCCCTCCGTTCATTCGGAGTTATTTATATCACACTTCCTTCTTGTTTCTCTCTATCTTTTTCTTTTCCTGTGTGGTTCATACTCGTATCCACGCCTGTGGGAATGTGTGTGTGATCAAGGCTACACAAATTGTCTACCCAGACCACGAAAATGCCGCGAAAAGAAAGGAATCTATGTGGTATGCATGCACGTGGTGTGGTGTGGGGGCTGCATCGCACGGAAATGACGTTACCGACCAGTGTTCCCTCAAGCGGTGCCCCTTCTCTACGAACGAAAAAGAAAATGAAGCGTTGACGAAATCTGTGCTTGCCCACAACAAGAAAGGGATCGTATGCATAGAAGGACCGTACCAGGGTGCCCTTTGAGACGAATAAAGCAACGCCATCTACTTCGTGACTAAAACCTCATCGGACATTGTTGCAAAGGTTCTTATTCTTCTTTCTCCACTTGTACCACGGCCTGTGTTGGTACAGTTGGTGACCAAGACCAACGAGGACAGCGAATACTTTTATTTTTTCAAATTTCGCAGGGGACCACACGCGTTGTTTTTTTTCCCCCGAGCCACCTGTGTCACATTCCTTCTTATTCGTTCTCTGTTAGTCTATTTTGACTTTTATGCTGCCTACATACACTGAGCCTTCTGATTCTGTACATACAAAAAGAAAAACACGTTTCCGTTGTTGATTCTCCTACACTTTTCTTTTTCTTTCTAGAGCAAACTCACTTCATACACCTTCTGCACGTTTCTTTTGGTTTCGCCTTTTTTTCAGTGAATCGCACCGTTTCCATTTGCATCCCGTTCGCTGCACAACAGAAACTGCCTTCTTCCCCCTTCTGAAACACACCTTGGATTTGTCGTTATTCGTATACTCACGAACAAGAGAGCTCGTGAGACGTCTACACACATTGAACAGAAGCACATCACCGCAACCGAGGCGGGGGTATTCCTGTCATTACTTCCTCCAGAGCGACCTTACCATGCAGGTGGAAGGAGGGTTCATCGTGGAGGACCGCTACAGTGCTTGGCAAAAAAAGAAGGTTCGCACCATTCTCGTCAATGCACGGTCCAAGACACTCCAACAGCGCTCCATCAACGCGGCCCTCGGGATCGCGAGGCCGTTTGATAGAATTGAGCTCGCCGGCGGCGAGTACCCCGAAGCCGTCACCGTTCAGTTCCCTATTGAGCTTGTCGCATCAGAAGGCGAGGACCCGCAAATCGTTTCACGAAACGCAGGCATCACCTTTACCGCGAACATTGATGCCTACGTTGAAAATTTGAACATCACGAGCCGCAGCACGTCGGGTAAGCTGGACGGCGCTGTGGTTGTGATGGCGGGAAGCCCCACTATCAAGAACTGCCTTCTTTCCTCTGTGGTCATTGGTGGCGCTGCGCGACCGACGCTGCTGGACTGCACCATTGCAGGAAGTGCCAGTGGTAGTGGCGTGGTCATACAAGACGCCGGCGGCGGCACCATCCGTGACTGCACCATTCGTCAACACAGAACCGCGTGCTTGGACGTTGACACACGCGGCGAGCTGCTCGTCACGCAGTGCACGCTTGCTAACGAAGGCGCCGATGTGGTGGTCATGAGCGCGTCGAATAGCTCAGTTGCGTTGCCCTCCTCTTCCGCGATGGAGGCGGGGCTGCAACTCCTACGCTGCAGCGGCGTCTCGTTGTTCCAGAATCGCATCTACGTCGACTCGCTCCCCACCGTCGTGGACGCGAACGGCGTCAGCGGCGGCCTCGTCGCCAACACCGCAGGCTGCCCATGCTGTGTCATCATCAGTAATGGCGCAGCGCCAACCTGTGAGTCGAACGAGCTGCTTGAGGGCGAGGTTGGCGTCATGCTCGACGGCTCCGGCCCTGCCCAACTCAAGGGCAACAAGATTCGCTGCCAGCGCCGCTGTGGTGTTCTCGCGCTGGTGGAGGAAGGCTTCGCGTACCAGGATGGGCATCAGTCTCTGCGCATCGCCGGGGACAATGTCCTGGATCGGTGCTACATTGGTATTGACGTGCAGTGCAGAGGGAACCAGAGAGATGTCTTTGCAGTCCCGGCAGATGGCAGGCTGTCCAACGCACTGCCACACGCCAAACGTGCCTTTCAGTGGCTACCCGCTGGCGTTGCTTTCAAGTCACACACCGCTAGAGCAGCAAGTGCCTCAGCGGACGTCGAGGGCCCCAACGAGGTAGACGGAGAGCTCGCTGCGGAGGATGTGCGCTTCCTCTACGATGGCACTCTCACGACACCTGCGACCATGAAGTCTGCCCTTGCCAAGCTTATTGAGCTAACTTTGCGCGCGCACCCGACCTGCCTGCAGCCTTCGTTTACCATCGCCACGGGGAATATGACGGTTCTGTCCTCTGCAACAGCGGGCACCTTCTCGTATGCGGCCGGCGCAAGCCTCGTGGGAGAGCTGCTGACGTCGATGCTGGGGGTGAATCTCAAGGACAAAGTGTCAGACCATGCACGGCAAGCGGATAGCGCGGCGGCCATGCTGGAGCTTCGCGGCAACCGCGGCGTCGACATTGTCAAGACCAAATTCTCCAACTGCACCCTCTGCGCCGTGCGCTTTGGGAAGCAGAGCTATGGCCTGGTCGAGGATTGTGCCTTTGAGGACTGCGGTCTCCACGCCGTTATCGTTGAGGCTGCCGCCCACCCCCTCATCACCGGCTGCCGTTTCCAGCGCTCGCGTGGCGCGAGCCTCGTGCTCACCAACTACGCACATCCCCTCGTCGTTGGCAATGAAATTGCGACAGGTCAGGTGCACGGCGTGGAGATTGCAAACATGAGCCGTGGCATCTTCGCAGGCAACCTGATCACAGGCAATCGCGGGAGTGGTGTGCGTGTGGCACAGTGGAGCGAAACCATCCTGTGCGGTAACATGATTGCGCAAAACAGAAACGGTGGTGTCTACACCACAGAGGCAAGCAAGCCATTGATTCTTGCCAATCGGCTCACCACCAACGCCATGGCCAATGTCGTCTGCACGGGAGGATCGGACGCGTTCATTGCCCTCAACAGCACGACTTCGTCCACAGACGCAGGGATGCTATTCACGGACTGCAGCCGTGCCACCGTGCTGGGCAACCACATCAGCGTAAACGGGGACGGGATTGTGGTGGAGCTCGACGCGGATCCTGTCGTGATGGACAACACCATCTCCGAAAACACGCGGAGTGGTGTACTGGCAAGAAACAATGCGCTGGGCAGCTTCACAAGGAACAAACTCACCAGGAACAGCGGGCCCAATTTTATCGTCATGGAGGGCGCCGACCCGCATGTGCGGAGCAATGATATTATGGGAGGTGGCAATGGTGGCATCGTCGTGGTTCACGAGGGCCTTGGGCGTTTCGAGCATAACAACATTGGGGAGAATGCTGTTGCCAACGCAATGGTGGTCGATCCCCATTCCAACCCCGTCTTTCGGCGCAATAATCTGCATTCCTCCACGTCCGGCTGCGGCGTCGTCTGCGCACGCGGCGCGGCGGGGACGTTTAAAGACAACAATATTCACGAAAATAAGCAGGCCGGTGTCTACCTCACAGACGGTGCTAACCCGATGTTTGACCGCAACACGGTTTCCCGCGAAGCAGTTGGCATCGTCCTCTCCAACGCCGGCAGAGGTCACTTTGTCGATAATCGCATCGAGGGGTGCGTTGGCGCTGGCGTCATTAGCCAGCACGAAGCAGAGCCTTTGTTCGAACGCAACACGGTCCGCAAGAATGGCATGAGCGGCTTGCTCATCGCTCCGGACGGCCTAGGGAAATTCTTCGAGAACACGTTTGAAGCAAACGACATTGGCGTTCAACTGGGCTCCTCGCTCCCTGGCGCCTCGCTGGAGCTGACCTCTGTCTACTTGACCTCCAACGCACGCAGCTTCACGCGGGCGAGTTCTGCCTCCATGGGCTCCGTGGGAACAGACGGCGTCCCCTCGCGCGCTTCCTCACCGGTTACCGTAGCCGGCGCTGCGGGCGCCATGGTGAGGCGGCGTAGCAGCAGCTTCTTCTCCCCGGCCGCAACGGCAGCGGGCGGGGGCGTTGGTCGCAGCGTTCTACAAGAGGTGGCTTCCGCGGTGGAGCGACGTCGAGCGAGCACCGTGCGGAGCACGGCGTGCCAAATCAGCCGGAACGACATTGTACACAACACCCACGGCGGCGTCTTACTCGAGTACCGCTGCAACGGCATCATGGAAGACAACAACATCTGCGAGAATGGCGATCACGGTGTGCGGGCGAACATTGGCTACACGGCACAGCGCGCCCAGGCCATTGCGGAGGAGCGTTTCGCCGTCACGGCTGCTAGCCCGCTCGTGCCAACGGCGCCGCCGTTACCCCAACGCAGTGCGGGCGAGGACACGACGTCCTTGACTTCGGATACGGGTGTGGCAGCGACGTTGAGCAAGAATCGCATCTGCAAGCACCACGTCGCAAACATCGCCTTTGAGGCTTTCTCCGAAGGCAGTGGGGTCGCGAAGCTCGTGGAGAATGACATTCACACCGCACCCATGGGCATGTTGGTGACGAACCACTCGCACGTACCGTTGGCGGAGCGGAACGAAATTCACCACTGTATGGACGGCGTCTACATGGAATGCGGTGGTACTGGCACTTTTGTTGGCAACCGCATCCGTGCCTGTCATCTTTGTGGCGTATACGTCAGCACAGACGCCGATCCGCACTTCGTCCGGGAGAACGTCGCGGAAGCCTGTGGACTGTGCGGTGTGCTTATCGACGCGCAGGGGCGAGGCCGCTTTACACAAGGCTCCATGCGCCGCTGCGGCTTGGCAGGCGTTATCGCCTTTGCCGGGGCCACAACACCCTACCATGTCAGCTACGATGAAGTTCGCCAAGCGGGCATTGTCTCAGCGACGCCTGCCTTTGAGGAGAATGTCATTGAGGAAAATAACGTGCACGGTGTTCTCGTGTTGTCGGTGATTCAGGGCAGCCCACTACGAACGCAGCGGGATGATGCAAAGCGTTTCATGGAGGAAGGGCGGGTGCACTTCCCAGCAGTGCCGCCACCGCACACTGGTGCAACGGCGGCAGTCGCGAGCTACGGCAGCATGAGTGGTGTGAGTGCCGCCACAACCAACATTGTGACCCGCGGGGAGCGGCTCTGCGCCTACTTTGGGAAGAATACTATTCAGAAAAACCAGCTGTGCGGTGTCTTTCACGACCGGTTCGACCACTGGGATCTCGAGAACATCTTTGATGGAGCGTCCTCGTTCAGAATGACGGGCGGGCGCCCAGCAGAGACTGGGGACACGCTCGATTCCACCTTGGCGTCCGCACGCAGCACGCGACGCACCGCACCCCCATCTCTCCTTCCGAAGCCCTCCGTCGCGACGTCACCCGAGCGGGGCATCAAGAACGCGTACGGGGGGTACGAAATCCTTCTAGGCACGTCGCAGATCATCGCCAGTGGCGAGCACCACCGCCAACGCGAGCTCAAGCAGGTTACCTTCACAGAAAACGTCATCTCGCACTCGAGCATCGGCGTTGCCGCCGGCTACGGCTGCCACCCGTTTCTCCTACGCAACAAGATTGTCGACAATGTCTTTATTGGCTTGCTGCTACGCTTTGGCTCCGCTGTCATGGCGAGTCAATGCGAAGTGGCGCGCAACGGCCTGGCCGGTGTGCACGCCGCAAGCGGCGCCAAGGGGTTCTTCACTAAAGGCACCATAAAGGAGAACAACGGCCTGTGTCGTCCTGCCGGTCGTCCCAACGAGCCGAGAAGCTTTGATGCAGTGATGGCCAAGGTTATCCTTTCCGATGTGACAAAAGCCACCGATGAGGCAGGCGATGTGACGGAACTGGACGCACTCTCTCCCCACGAGGTGCTGCGCCTTCAGCGTGCGAGCGAGCAGCTGACGGAGCTGGCCACCGTGCATGGGGCGACCGTGCGGGATGGTGTCCGCGTCCTGTGGGAAACGGCCTGCGCCTCCTCTGTGGGTATAGCCATGGCTTCTGGCTGCGAGCCTTCGTCCTTGACAACGGGCAGCGACGACGCTCGCTCGCGGCAGGCACAACATACACCGTCCTTGGGAGGCGTAGGAGTTCATGGGTACATTCGCCTGAGCGTTGCGGACGGCGGATTAGGGCTGTGGATTGAAGAAGGCAGCCGCGTATCCTTGTCAGAGAGCACCGTTGAGGGCAACGCGCACGCTGGCGTCTACTTCTCCACGGGAATCGCGAAGCAGCACCGCGTGCTGCACAAGTTCTTTTCCATGTCCGGGGATGGCACGGGCGCGTTCCAAGCGGCGGCCTCCCCGATGGGCGTCGGTCCTATCAAAGCCACCAAGAACGGCGTCCTGTCGTCCACCGCTTCCCAAACTTGCCGGGACGCGTCGTCGCCTATGGACGCCATGTTCGCCACGGGGCTGGAGTACCCCCTTCTCGCCTCCCGCTACCCAGCGGTCCTATTCACCTCACACGGCCTGTGTGCGTCAGGGGTGCAGGCAGCGGCGGCGGCTGCACAGCGTGGCGCGGGCCTTCTCTCCGCCTCAGATTTGACCCTAGAGGCCTCGTTCAATGGCTTCTCGAGCACCACCGCGTCCTCCGTGTTCGACGCAGCGGGAGCGGATCATGTGCAGCGGCTGTCGGAACCACCCACCCCTCGCACCACCACGATTCAGACTGACGGCGTGAAGGGAGACAGCGACAACCGGAACCAGCGCATCGACTCGATTCACTGCGCCTCGATTGTGGACAACGTCATTGCAAACAATGGCGAGTACGGTGTCTTTGTAGAACTGACCCAGACAATGAAGACAGGCCAGCGACGCGCCGCCGAGGATGCGCCGTCCACCACCAAGGACGAGCTGTCGCTCTCCTCGAACGACGTTGCCATCTTGTCGGGAGGCGATGCCCTCACCAGTCAGCTCGACTTTCACATCATTGTGGAAGGCAACACCATTTGCGGCAATGGAGTGTGCGGCGTGCTTTGCCAGCATGTTGTGAACATCTCCGCCACGGGTTTTGTGGCTAGTCGAGGGGCACTGCGCGATCTGATCCAGAAGGACTACGACACCATTCGTGCCGACCTCGTCCTCCGACGCGGCAGCAGCAGCAGCAGCGGCGTGGTGTCCCCGACCTGGGAAAAACCCTTGCCCTTTACGACCTACGAGGTTCCTCAGACCACACACCGCGCACTCCTCTTGGGCAACGAGCTGTTCGGCAACGGTGCCCTGCAGGCGGAAGTCACCTCGCGCTACACTGTGGCGACAACGGACGGCACACGGACCCTCCTTCAATTCGACACCTGCGCCGAGCTCTCCACCTCCCCGTTCAGCTCACACGTCCTGGCGCGCTTGCCTGTGACCGCGGCGCTACTGGCAACACCCCCGACGACGCTGTCGCTCTGGGAAAGGAACCGTCTGCACAGCGGCAAGGGCGCATTCCGCGTGTGCGGCTTGTTGGGTGCGGCGTCGGTCCGACTGCAGTACAACCGCTTTGACAAACTGTCCGAGGACGCCGTCTGTGTCGAGGGCCATCTCGCCTCTTGCACCTTGGGGGTGGGGAATACGTTCCGTGACTGCGGTGTCGGCGTGCGGGTGCGGACTGACGTGACGGGGTGGCGTGGCACCCGCCGGGAGCCCCCGGGAAAGATCACGCTGGACGCACGCGCTCCGAATGACCTCCGCACAAGAATTTTCGGCAACGTTTTCGTTAGCTCGACACAAGCCTCGGTGCTGGTGGACCGTTGCGCCGGGGACGAGGTGCTGATTCAGGGGAACGACTTCCGGCAGCACCCGTACGGGACCACAGGGCTGTTTCTGACCAACCGTGCGACAGGTGGTGTGCGCGTTCGTGGGAATACCTTTCGCGACTCCTTCTCCCCCGTCGTCATTGCCGCTGTCGCGGGCGGTGGCGGTGATTCACAAAGCAGCTCCCCGAACCTTGCACCGGCGGCCTCATCATCCGTCTTTAAGAAGGATGACAGTCGCTCACTTACGCTGGGAGTCAGTGGCAGTGCAGCAAACACACGCTCCTCCCACACACTTGTCGACAACAGCTTTGTAGGTAACTTTATCGGTTTGATTGCATGCCATGGAGCGGCCCCGCGGATTGTGCGCAACATGTTTGATGGTAACCAGCACGCGGGTATGGAAATCGTCGGTCTCAGCACTCGACCCGTCGTGGAAGGTTGTGTCTTTCGCCGGCACCGCCGTCCTGTGGAACAGGCTGCAGACACGCCGGCGACCGCTTCAGCACCGCCAGCGCTTGTCGCGGTCACGTCCTCGTCCTCTTCTCCGCTGTTCCCGGGGTCCGGTGGCGCCAGTGCAACCTCACCACCGATGCGCTTCCCTGACAGTGGCACCATCACGCTCTTTTCTGGCACCTTCTCGGTGGACCTTGTTGCGGGGAATCGACAGGTGCTGAGCCCCAATAGCCAAATCTGTCTCCCATGCGGGGTGCTGCTGGGCCCTTACGCTGAGTGCGACATCACGGGGTCCCTCTTCACGGAAAACGACGTGGGGCTTGACGCCGCACGCATTGCCGTGCCACCGTCGCTGGCGATCACCAACTCCGTCGCAGCCACGCGGGAGTGCGTCTTCCATGGCAATACCGTGGCGGGCGTGCTTGTCCGGCATCCTGGCGACGCTTCCCGTGCTGATCAAGGCCGCAGCAAGGTTCAGGTTAAAGTTTCCTCTGCAAGCACGGCCCCCAGCGACGCAGCCCCAATACCAGAGACCACCCTGGTGACGGGCTGCTTTTTCACTGCGAATCACACCACCGCGGATCTTTCAGGCGATGTCCTTGCGATGCGGGATGGGTTCGCTGTCTTCCGCGGGAACACGTTCTTTGGCACCATTCAATGTCATGCTGACAGTGCGGCGCTCTTCACGTCGAACATGTTCTTGTCGGATCACGGTGACATGGATGGCGACGACAGCGACGTGGAGGAGGCGGCCCTCCCTTCAACGCTGAACGTAATGCTTCCGTCCTTGGTGCTGCATGAAGGCACCAAGGCAACTGTGGAGGATAACGTCATCGCCTTCCGTCGACGCGGCCTTCTGGCATGCCCGGCGGCGAACGGGCAAGTGCGGCGCAACTGCTTTATCGCGTGCAGCACCGCCGTCACCGTCGCGCCGTATAACCACACGGTGATTGCCGACAATCGTCTGCTGCGGAGCCGTGACTGCGCCATCTTGGCTTACGGTGGATTGGTCACGGGCAACGACATTTTCGATGCACCAACGGGCCTTGTACTGCAGCCGCCCGCGCAGTACAAGGCCTTCAACGCCATTCCCAGCCATAAACGCAACGCCAATGACGTCCCGCTGTGCACGCGCAACAGCATCGCCGCGTGTGGCGGGGACGGCATTCTCGTTGCGTGCAGCGCCAGCGTCGAGGGCAACGTCGTCAGCAAGTGTCAGAGCGGCATCAACGTCGTGTGCCCCGCAACGATGGAAATGACGGCTGCGGCGTCGGGCGTGGCGGGGCTTTCGGGGCCGCCCAAGGTTTCGGGAAACACCGTGTACGACTGCGCCACCGGCGTCCTCCTCAACGATGGCAGCGCGGCCCACGTGACGAGCAACGACATCTTTGACAACGACTTCACAGGTGTTCTCGTCCTGGGCAGTGCGGTGGGCACCTTGCAGAACAACACCATTTCCTGCGCGAACGAACATGGGGCGGTGGAAATCCCACCGGACTGCCGGGTCAAGACCCTCGGCAACGTCATTCGGAATCAATTCTCCCCTGCGTACAACCGCACCACGCGGGCGAACCGTGCGAAGGACCACGTCGCTAAGCGAGACGCCATTGACGAAGACGTCAAGGCCCTGGAGCAGGCCATCAACATGACACTGGACAAATCCGCGCTGCAGCTCAAGACGTTATCGGCGCTGCCCAGTGACATTGCCAATCGCATCGCCAACGCACCCACAGCAAAGGGCGGACATGCTCAAGGCGGCGGGAGCTCCCTGGCAGCGGGCATGGCGTCACGCGGGTTTCTCCGCCGTGCTATAGAGCAGGTCCGCGATAGCGATGGTGTTGCACACGATGTGGACGACAAACACCAAGACGCCGAAGGAAAAGAGCAAGCACGTGAAGGCTCACGTGGTGCGCCGGGCCGTGCGCAATCGCTGCCAAATGCAGTGGCCGCTGATAAGAAGCCCCGGCGTCAAATATCAGCCGGCACGCAGCGGACGTCCCAGACGGCGGCCCAGGCACGCAAGAAGGCGGCGGAAACGAAGCGGACCTCCCTTTCCTCGGTCGGTACATCTTCGCCAACAGCGACCACCCATCGCAAGGCCAACGAAAGCTCTGCGGACAGCGGACTGAGTGGCGATGTCAAGCATGTCGTCATTCACGTCTTTGCCCGTCCCAGCGTTGCGAATGCACACACCGCAGGTCTTGCCCTTGGCGAGGCGGTGGCACGCGTGTTGGCAGCGCCGCCCTTGTCGCGCATGCAGCTTTCTACCACCATCACCACCTCTACTTCGCATCTCGCCAGTACCCTGCGGAGCTTAAAGATGCCGCCCTTTCTCATGCTAGCGGTGATGGACAATGCTGACGAGGTCGGCGGCGACAAGAACACGAGTGCACAGGAGGCCATGTTTCTTCTCAGTCACGCACAGCGGACAGGGGAAGCCACCGCGCAGCAGCACAAGCGCGCTCGACGACCGGCGCAGCAGCATCTCTTGTACTTCATCCACCCGAGCACACTGGCACTCTCGTCCGCAGACGCAAACAGACCAGACGACACGTCGGCTGTGGTGTCGAACCTCATGAGCAGCCGGAATGCGTCCTTTGTGGTCAGTGACGCCAACACGTCTGGCACAGGCGCGGCAGCGCCTCCCATGGCGACGGCACGCCAGAGCATCAGCGAGTTCGTCCAGAACGTTACCCGCTGCGTCCCCTTCCGTACCGGCGTCGAGGACGCGCTCGGTCCGCTGACAGAAGCCCTTGCAGAAGACATGGCACACCCGAAATCCGTGGCCGCCACCAAAGATGGGGCGGCGAGGCATCGACGGCAGTCCACGGCCACGGTGCTTTCTCCGCACGAGATGGTGCCGCTGGAGGGGACTCCGCAAACCACGCGGTCTTTTCCTGAGGACAGCGAGGACGAAGGTGACGACGGCGCTTCCCCCGTACATCACAGAAGCGCAGGCCAGCGGACGGCAACAGGACCTTTCCGTACGGCGGCTGAGGCGAGAACGCGTGAGTCCGGACCGGTTCTCTCCCGCGAGCGCATTGGCGAGCTCCTCAGCAAGCTGACACCTGAGGCGCTCGGCTACAGTTCCCCTGAGGCAGGCGCCAAGAAGGCGAAGCGGCGGAGATCTTCTGTGGCGAGCAGCACGGGGCGGACACCGACCAGCGGGGCTCCCAGCCGAACTGCTTCGATACCCAGACGCAAGAGCTCGGTCTCCTCTTCGACAGGAAAAGCTGCGCCAGGAGGAGGAGGAGGCAAGTCTTCACCGAATGGGAAGCGGAAATCCATCGCCTCCAGCGCCTCGAACGCGTCCTCACCCACGGGAAGAACAGCAGAAGCACGGCGACGAAGCCTGGCAAGCGTGCGAGCAGACGGTCTGCCGCCCCTTGCGCAACATGGGGGCACCGGCCCTGCACGCACTCCGGTCACGGGAGCGAAAAAGCGGAAGCAGTCGCAGGACAAGTCCGCTGCCAAGTAAGGCAGGTTGGGCGTCCTTGCGAGGGAACTGTGTGCCAGCGCCTCTGTCTTGCGCCAATGAGCGGAGACGCTGAGGTGGGAGGCATTTGTTAGCTTGTAAATAATGCCGTGTCCAACAACAGAAAAAAAAAGAAAACTACGCTACCTTCTACCCCGTTCACATGCGCATTTGTGGTGTCACTGCGTTCGCAATATGTCCATTTTGTTGTTTTCAGTAGAATGGCATTCCCACGGCCAATGTTTTCCTTTGCATACACATCGCAGCCACCGAACAAAGGGGAAGATATGTGAAGCATCAGAAACGGACGTCGTGGCTCCGTAAGGGAGACATGTGGTGACTCGCAAGGTTCCAGACCACGTGCTTGTCACACATTATCCCTCACCATTCACCTCCATCTTCGTGCCGTATTTGGCGAAGGGAACTGTGTGCCTACTGCGCTCCTTCACATTTGCTTCACCGGTGCTACTCTTGTTTCTTCTGCATGAGTGACTCACACTCGGTTCCTTCGTAGCGTCCTTTCACTTTCATAGAAGAGAAACTCTGGACCACTCTAGGTACCGCACGGCGATGCCACCGCGAGCAGCCAAGCGCCGTCGCATCGACGATTCCTCCACGAAAACATGTGCGAAGGAGCAGGGTGACGACGATGGCATGTTTCTTCTCCTCAACGGTGTCCTGTGCCGAACCGCTGACGGCACGGGGGCCTTCCGTCCTGCAGACATATTTGACCACTTTGATGAATCCTTCTCCGTGCGCACCTTTCAGACTCTGTCCGAGCTCGACAACACGCACAGCAAGCGCGTGGACGGTGCGTCTGCGAACCCTTCCGACCCGTTCGCTAACTTTGCGCACAACGCACCCGGCAATGGTGGGAAGGATGGGAAGACACCCACCGACGACACGCCACCGCTCAGCGATGCTGTGTTCAATGTCCTTGGCGTCATCTCCGGTGGGGCGCTGATTGACCCTGCTACCGACAGCTTCGTCGACTTTGCAGATACAGAGGTCTTTGTGCCCGCACCGCTTGGACATTCTATTGCGTCTCGCGCGGCCTCTGGTGACACGGTGAGGAAACAGAATGCGGCTGCGTATGAACGAGGCGCCTTTAACGACATTCAGCCGGTCGCCTTCCTCAGTCTCCTCTCTGCTGTCGAACCCATAGCAGAAGCGATTGAGGGCAACCTGCGCGATGTGGACACGGGGGACGATTGGTTTGGTGGCGATGGCGCCACGGATGACTATCCAAGCTGGCCCCAGAGCGCCAAGCTTCTTTCGTTGCGCACCATGTATGATTTGACAGAACGCCATGTGCGTCACCGCGCGACTCTGTGCGGCATCCCGATGAACGGAAAGTCACTTCGTTCCCTGCCAGCGAAGTCGGCAAAGGCAAGCAAAGCGGAGGCTGTCCTGTCACGCTGGCGGAACGTGGAATCGCTGCGCTGGTGGGTAAAGCAGGTGTGGCCCGCGCAGCGCTACCTTCCCTACGCCCTGCGCTTCCGCATGCAGTATAACGGGCAGGTGTTGACAGAGGCCAGCAGCAAAGAGGCCGCGCGACGCGAGTCTGTCATCGCCACCGTCGTCGAGGAACGCAAAGATCACGAAGATGACGACTGCCTATCGCGCGCTCCCGCGTCTGTGTTTCCGTGCTATGGAGGACAACCTTACATGGAAGTGAGGCGCTTTTGCCCTCGACTCATGCGACTTGCCTTTTCCAACTTCGCAGAAGATCATGACCTCTTTCAGCGTGTTCGTCCGCAGCCACACAACCCGCGAGCAGCATTAGCACCGGCTTCCTTGGTCTTGCTGGAGGGAAGCCGGGTGTACCTGCTACCACCCGATCCAGCGCACCACAGCGGACGACGACGCGCCTGGTGGGTGTTCAAGATGTACTTTGAGTTTCTCGGCATTGAAGCCCGAGAGACAGCGCCCGGCGTGACGCGGTACGCCCTGCGCGATGATAAACCGTTCTCTGCCGCCCGATGTGTAGAGGAAAAATGCGCCACTGAAGAAGCCGCTGCCCATGCGTCGGTGTCTGAACGCGAATCGCAAAAGTGGCGGGCCAGTAAGCGCGTCGTGTCCGCTGCCTATGACGACCTTCTCCTCCACCAACAGGACGCCCTGATGGAACGGCTAGGCCGTGTGGAGGCCTACCTTCACAAGCTGAACAAGCATCGTGTTGAACGTCTCGTCGCGCAGAACGAGGAGGAAACGGTGGAGGCAGGTCCAACGACGTCATAAGGGCTATCCGAAGCTTCGTTCTCCCATGGCTGCCTTGCTTAATTACCTTCCCCCTTTCTCGCCCCCTCCCCCTTTTTTTTTTTTGCGTGTGTGTGTGAGTTTGTCTGTGCGAACCGCCCGTGGAGCTTGTCCACTCGCGCTTCTTGTACACTAAATGTTTTACGCACCTCTCATAAAGTGAAGCTCTCAAGAGGTACACAGGCTGGTAAGGACAAACGTTCCCCTTGAAAACACTTGATGTGACATTTCCACCTGCCCTGAACAAGTGAGAATGACCTCCTCTGACACGAAATGATTCCATCTCTGGATGCATGCGCATACTCGTTTCCCTCTCCTGCCATCACTGTTTTTCGCCCTTAGTGCCATTGCTCGTGCGCCACTCGCGCCCCTTTTAAGCTTCGAGAGCCACAGGCTTCCCACTGTGATTATACCTGTTTCTCTTTCCCTTACTCTTTATTTATTTTTTCCATTTCTTCCCTCTCTCTCTCTCTCTGTATACTTCCTCTTGCTTCATCGGACATTTTTTGCTCGGCATCGCGCGCACCGCATACCTCTTTACACCGATCTCCATCTGTTGGAGTGTGTCGACAGAAAAATCCCAAAGATGTTGCGACGGACGTTGTCGTGGTTGAATCTCGTGTCATACAGCCATCTCTCCTATGCATCTGGTGAACTTAATAAACTTCTAGACATGCAGGACCACAAGGGACCTGTGCAGCCCAACGAGCTGAAGCAGTTTCTCAGCCACAAGGTCAGTCCCATTCTGGAAGGCACATCGCTGGACCGCAGCACCGACACCAAACCCATGCGGCGCATGCTCGGCCAACTCGTTCGCGACGCGGCCTTCTCCGCCCACGTCCTCAAGGCGAACCCGGATGGCAAGTTTGTTCGCCGTCTTGTGGACTGTATCACACAGGACAGCACGCGGATGCGATTTCTTCACCAAATGTCCCCTGCGCAGGCGAGCAAAACCATCGAGTACCTTGCCAAGGTTGGGGTCCGAGACCCACAGGTGTACCCCCCGCTGGTGGCGAAGTTGGACTTCCATAACTTGAAGGAAATCGCACGGGTCACGTTTGCCCTCGCCGAAGCGCAGCTGGACGACGTCAATGTGAACCTTGTGGTTCCCCTCTACTGCGGCGAACGGTGGAATCTGACCTATGAGGCGCCGCGTGGGGCACCGGACAAGGTGGCGAACTCGGCGTGCAATGTCTTTGAGGCAGTCCGCGTGCTGCGTGCCGTCTCCAAGTCTACACGGGCAGTCGTCGAGAAGACCCGCTTTCAGCAAGAGAGACAACGGCGCCAGCCATCTCACAGAAGTAGCAGCCCTGAGGAAGCCCTTCCGGCTTCTCCTATCCCTGTGCAAAGCATCCGCCAGCTCCGCGACGCACTCTTGTGCTTTCTCTTTGCCAATGAGCAGGTGATGCGTGGCGCGCACTGGATCAACACGGCGAGGGCCCTCGTGCACTTCCCCGAGGAAACCCAGGCGGTTGGGTCGGGCCTCTTGGAAGAGAGGAACGCATCGACGGGGCGGGCGCTGATAGATGAGGTGCGGGACGCCGCGTATGCCCTGCCGGTCAGCCGTACGCAGGTGAATAGAGGCGTCGTCGGCGGGGACGTCACGTGCAATGATGTGGCGTTGCTGTGCCTGGAGAAGGTCTTCGATGTGGCGGAAGGTCGCCGTCCCGCCGACTCCCTCCCAGGTGGTTCTGGCCCGGCGTTTGATCTGACGCAGCTTGACCTCGTCAAGCTTATTCCGCTGTTGCGACAGGTGCCGTGCTCGGACGAAGGGCGGCGCCAGCGGTTTGAGCAGGTCTCGCAGGTTCTCATGGACAACCTGTCAGAGATGCAGTTTAGCGGGCTCGTTCAGCTCATTCACACGCTGCGACAGCTTGAAGGCTCCGAAGCGTTCACGCAGGACGCAGTGCAGCGCATTGCCATGGAGGCAGGCGACCGGCTGGCAGCCCTTGGCACGGAACAGTCGCTGCGGGAGATTCCCGTGGCGCGCATCGTGCAATTCGCCGCGCAGCTGAATGCGTTTCGGGTACGTCAGTGCCCTGGGTTCGCCACGTTTCTCACAAACAACGCGTCCGCGCTGCCCCTGCTCATGAACCCTGACACCGCCGCCACCTTTCTCAGCGCACTCACGACGGTCACGGGAAAAGGCGGTGCGGCCGTTGACCGCAACGTGCGACAGGCCGTTCTCGTCATCCTTGCGAACGTGGTGCGTTACGCGAATAGCCACTACACGCTCGGCACGCGTCCCACCGCACCACTAGCGCAGCGCGAATTCGAGGATTCGCTTTTTTTCAGAAACCCGCTCGCCTGCACAAAAATCCTTCGTGCCCTGGTGCTGCTGGACGTGCTCCCTACCGAAGACCTTGTGCACGCGATGCTGGGTGCTCGCGGCGACGCCCATTTGAACACGGCCCTCCAACAGGGCGGCGCTGTTCTGATTTTTGATTTGTCACGGTCCCTAACACACTTCTGCCGCCAAGCAAGGGCAGCGCGTGCAGAGCCGTCGCCGCGCTCCATGGACGCTACCTCTCCACCCAAGGAGATGGAGTCACTGCTGTGGTCCCGAGGCGTGCGTCATGTCCTCCTACCGCTGCTCCAGCAGCACACTCGTCAACTCGCCAAGGGATACACGGGAGCGGCAGGGGGGCGCATGCTCCCTTCCAGCTCCTACGTCCCCGTATGCTGGCGCAGCACCTTGGAGTGCGCGGCACCGTACGTGGACGTTGCCATGGACGTGAACAAGGACCTGGCAACCACCATGGGGCCCCGCCTGATGGCGCTGCACTCGGCATGCGAAGCGATGGCGCGCGACATGCTCGGCGTGCTCGCGACGCAGTGCACCAACCTGCGCGAGGCGAGCCGCACCCCTTCCGAGCTGCACAACTCTTTTTCAAAGCTGCACTTCTCGTCGAATGCAATTGTCCATTCCTTTTCTTTCATGCTGGTCTGGGAATATTTGGTATTTCAGGCCGCCTGGGAAGCAAATCGGCTGCTGGGTAGCACGCGGAACGACGTGCCAGCCGAGACCCGACAGCTCGCCGAACAGCTGGTTGGGGTGCGGAAGCAGTATGAGGCTTTCTTGGAGGCCCCACTCGGCCATTACCCTCGGACAGATCTGCAAGGGTTGACGGCCATGCAAGCGCTTGGGCTGGCCTTTTCTGCGAACCCGGCTGCCTCTTCCCCTTCCGCTGTGTCACCGTCGTCTTCCGCCTCTGACCTTGTCGCCAGTGAACCCATTTTACAAAAAACAGACGTCCTTGAGATCACAACGCACTTGCCGTTCGCCATTTCCCTCGTCATGGAACCAGGGCCCGTGAATGAATTCTTCTCGGACAAGTGTGTCCCCATCATTCTCGAATCTGACCAGTAAACCTCAGGGGACATGATTCTCAGGAGGAAGACCAAAAAAAAAAGGTACGATGCTATCATGTCTTTCCCTTCGCGAAGGAACGCACCGTTAATAAGGGAGGCGTAGTAGATTCAGTTGAGGCTCAGCGTGTCAGTCATTGACACAATGGTATCGAATGCAGGACAAGCAACTCGCAGTGTTTGTCATTTCACAGACTAAAGAAACCCCCCGTTTACGAAAGAAAACAGTCCCATAAGAACCGCAGAAGTGAAGCAATGCGTGCTGAGTGCAACACATGTACGTAGCACCTCACACAGTCTCTTGGGTCGGTGTGGCGTCTGCGCCATCGCACGACACCCTTTGCTCTCCGCTGCAGCGTAACGAGAACCGTGTTGACAAGCTCACCATCTTCACCGTTCTCCACTGGTTTGGTTCCTCGGTGAAATTCGACGTGCCGCGTACGCGTCTGACCATGTGGTCCGAATGGATGCTCTCATTCTTCTGCCCACTTCCGCAATCGCCGTTTATTCTTTTTTTTTTTCCACCTTGTATGTGTGTGGATGTGTGTCGCTCAGAAGTCGCCTAGTCCATGCGGTCTACCCGAGGAAGCGGATTCAGCCGCCCGTCCTCATCGGCGGCACGCTCCGTGAAGCTGAGAGAGCGACTGCGGCGGTCTGGGGCCATGGTCTCCTCGCGCTCTGCCCTCAGCCGGCAGGACGCAACGTCGGAAGACTTTCTTGTGGTGGATGTGGGCCCCGGTGAGACGCCCACAGCGGTCGAACAGCTGATTGCTCGCTTCGAACAGCACGGGTTGCGGCGCTGCCTCCTATCAGAGTCCGCGGACGTGCTCGAGTACGGCGTAGCGCCTGGTGTCGTACTGGAGAGAGATTATGTGCCCCCCACTGGTGGTGCCCCAGCACAGGAAGCGAGCTCGCACGGGGCCCAGGCTCACACAGATGGTGCCTTCGGAACGACGTCGTTGAGGGAAAGCAGTCGAGGCAGCCGGCGCAGTCGCACCGGTCTACGCGGGGACGGTAAACGAGAGCCCTACTACTACCTGTGTGTGCCGTGTGAAACGCGGCTGACCAACATCAGCACGACTCCGGCAACACACGAGATGCTGGAGGACATGCACTACCACTTCTCCTCTGCACAGCACCGCGAGGCGGCGTCGTGGATGGTGGACCCAGACATTGATGAAACCCTCAGCACGTCCCCTCTCGTTGAAGACCCACACGCCTACACCCGCATCTACGTGAATGGGATCCCAATGCTCCTCTCTCGTCGACCGGGCGGCGGCGATCTCTTCTACCCGCTGCCCCACGAGGTCGAACGCGTGAGTGTGCGCAAGGTCGTGCGCCGCGCCTCCGTTGTGGACACCCTCGGGCGACAAGAGAAGAACTCGTCGCGGCCGGAGGATGGCCTCCTCTTTCCCTCCCCACGCTACTCCAGCGACGCCAACTACTGGTACCGCCCCCTCTCCTCATTGGACCCTCGGAGCAAGCAAGTTGTGTCGCACGTGCCCCGCGGTATCTACATTGGTGACACGAAGGCCGTGGGAGAGATTTTGACGCAGCACGTGGTGCGGAATGCTCTGCGCGTGGATTATGTACCGGTGGATACCTATTTGCAGCAGACATTGCTTCACAAGGACCGCGTCCCGATCCATCCCCGGATTTTTGCGCTTGAAACCCACAAACTGCCGAAATCGGTTGTCGCTGCAACGTCAACAAGGAAGCGTGACCGCGACGATGACGTGGTTGTCATGGGTCGCCGCTGCTTCTATGTCCAGCCCAAGGACCCGTACGTGGAAACGACCCCAGCCAATCGCTCCCGTGACGAAGTGTGGCGTGACCGCTGTCTGGTGGAAGCTAATGGAGTGTACCGTGTCGTCGTTTTGAGCAACAATGAACTCCGCGAAGCGGAAGTGCGGAAAGCCTCTGGTACCGCCACCGCAGAGAGCAACATGGCGCACAACCAAGGAGCGGGCTCGCAGCCGGTCCTCACGCGTGAGTTGCTGTCCCAGGTTTCTACCCACATGCCATATCAACAGTACCACTCCGTGGGCACGTCTGTTGGCTCGCACGGTCACCTGTCCAAGTCAGACAGGGACTTTTCCTCGCAGACCCCGTACGATAGCGAGGAAGAGGAAGAGGATGACGTCAGCGAGAGTGAGGGCAGTCGCAGCAGTGGCGGTGAGTGAATCGTACGCTATCCGTCGTTACAACAGCATGCTGCGTGTGCGTGCGTGTGCACATATAAATATGCATATTCCGCTTCTCCGTGCACAAAACCCCGAGAAACAGAGAACGCGTCGTGTACATGGACTCGTCTTTCAAACCGACGAATTCAATATGGATGGCCTCTTTTACAAGCGTGGAGACCCGCCCCGGAGCAACCACGAAACTTCATCCTGGCGCCAGCGCGATGCGACTTCTGCGCGAAACCACTCCTCGCTTCCTCCCGTGTCGACTGTACCTTACCAAGCAACAAAAATCACACGCAAAGTGGACTCCCAATTTAAGCTATACAGAAAAAAGGGAGACAATGGAAGTCTCCAATGCACTGTTTGACGTGCATGTGATACGTACTCCGTTCGGCGCACTTGGCCTGCAACCGTTGTCGCCTGGCGCAGATGGTCGCACACCGTTTCTTCACGACAGCAAAAGGAAACGCACAGAGAGTTCGTTGTCGACGCCGTCGTCCCCTGTGGACACTGGTGAACGTGCCTACGTGGGACTGCGTGGGCTGCTTCACATGAGCACGAGGAAGCGCGCGGGAAATACTGATACACCACCGACCCCTGATGCGCTGACGTCGGCCACCATCTCCACGGGTGGCGGCGCTGCTGCTGTGGATTCATCTCTTCCCTCCTCTATCCCCGAGACGTGTCTGTCGCACGGAAACGCACCTCAGCTTGTCAGCCGCCACACGAGAGGCACGCTACTGTTTCACAACGTCTCAACAGGACACATTGAAGGCGTCCTTACACACGACGCGTCGCCACGAACACGCGTGGCCCAGGTGGTGGCAACGGCGAGCTACATCTTTACGCGCCTGGAGGAGGACGACAGCCCTACCTCACCAGGTGCTGGCACAGGGGACCGGGTGATGGAGTACGACACCAACATCTATGTCTGGCCTGTGGCGTGTGGGGTCGATGCGATCAAGCCGGCGGTTCATATTCTTCGCCACCACAGCGCTCGCGTCACGGCGATTACTGCCCATCCTTCCCGTCTGACAGTACTTGCGTCCACCGACGAGCAAGGGGAGGTCTGCCTGTGGGACCTCGCGGTGAGCACAACGGCCCCCGTCTACACGGCGACTCTCAGCACGGGTTGTACGCTCAGCTTCCTCACCTGGTCCAAGGATGTCCTCGTGGGGGCACTTGGCCGCCACGCGGGGGGTGCACGCACGACAGCCCCGCTAGCGGTGTGGAGACTTGTCACCGCGTCTGCGGAACACTCGCAACTCACCGCGGTCGCTGTGCAGCCGCCACGTGCTTCCGTGGTGTCGTCCAGTTCAGACGGTCCCGTAACGGTGTGCTGGGTGGAAGAGGCCGCCGATGCGTCGACCACGGACGCTCTCCCTTCGATATACACGGGCAACACCGCCGGCTACGTGCAATACTGGACACCTGCATCGAAAACGTCTGGACCGTACACCATCTCTCTGAATGCAGAGGCACATAAAACGCCCGTGGAGGCACTCGCCGTTCACACAGATCCGAAAGGCGGCTCGCCGATTGTTGTGACAGGCGCCGCGTCCAACGGCATTGCATTCTTACACGTCGCCTCGGGTAAGCGAGTGACACCCCACGTGCCGCAAGACGCATCCGCGCTGGCGGTGGCTGTGCGTCAGGGCATTTCATCCTTGGTGGTAGATGGTGCATCCAACAGCGTCCTGGTTGGGACGACAGGTGGGTACCTCCTGCAGTATGATTACGCTGCCATGACGCAGGCAGAGGGTGCGGCACCAGCGTCCGACGCGGTGCACGCCGTGTGGTGCATGCGACCGCACCTCAGCGCCATCACCGGATGCTGTCTGGCGGTTACACCTGACGGCGCGTGGGACAGCGTCACGACGGCGTGCGCGGACGGCTCTTTCACGCTCCTGACCACGCACCCGCAAGGTGTTCCTGTGAAAGAGGGAGCATTCACAAAGAAGGAGCCCTTCTCCTTTCCGGCCGCCGACGGCCTCATGTCACTCTCTGTGGTGAACCTTTTCAATGGCATAGGAAACCTTGCGTTTCCCGGTGACGATGCCACAAGTCAGCCAGCCGTTGAGGTGGACTCCGTGGTGGGGGACTGCGGCGTCGACCGTGCCTTTGCGCGCGCCGGGTCCTCGGACGTGGACCTGGTGGAGATCTCTGAGCCGCATAGCGATACCCTGACCCTCTCCCACCGCATCACCTTTGATGGAGCCATTGTTTCCGCGGCGGAGAAGGCGGCGGAATTGGCCCGTGGTCCGTCGCGGTGGCCCCGCTTGCCTCGACAGGTCAGCTACACGCTGCGCCCCACAAGCCCGCCCCCCTCGTGCGTCTGCATCACGCACGATGCCGAATCGCACATGCTTTCCACCCTCTTTGACACAGGGCTCTTGCAGATAATTGACCTCTCCTCCATGTTTGTCTGCGCCCGTCACTGGCTCTCCGGGGCCGTGATGAACGTGGTCGCGCAGTCTGACGGCGTCGTGGTGCGGTACATGAACGGGTCACAATCCCGTATTCCGTATCACCGCTCTGTTCCTGCATTTCAGTAGCCCTTGGAGAAGGCATGATGTACACGTTCAACTTATTACATACGATACGCACTTTCACGTGCTTACCGCGCAAAAAAAAAAAAGAAGACGATTGCACACACTCAACTGAGGATATGTGAAACGAAATGAAAGAAAAGCATTCCCTTGGTCCCTAATTCGAAAGAATCGCCTGCAATACTCCTTCTCCATCTACACCTCTTTTGATCACTGATAATTTTCAAGAAGATACGTTGTGTATTTGTGATTTATATTTTTTCCTCTCACAGTCGCACGTCGGTGCTGCCATAACCTGTTTCATACACCACCACCGCTTCGTGACAGCCCCACCAACCGCCTCATTCATCCCTCTTTATACCTACGCATCTTTGAACTCTTCTAGATCATGGCCTACTCGCAATCGCAGCAGATGAAGAAGGAGTTCCGCCTCCCTATGGTCCCTGGCATGACCTCTGGAGAGGAAATGCTGCGTCGCAGCTACCACCGCTCGCACGCCGTCACCAGTGGCAACGGCATGGGTCAGTGCGGAACGACGTTTGGCCCAGTCCTGCCCGAGCGAGCAAACGGTGCGGCAGCTTCCTACGGTGCCAGCGGCATGAACGCAGCCACCCTCAATGGCTCCGCTGCCATGCACAACACGGACAACGATGCGGCGGCTGCCAACAGCGTTAACGCAGAGCGTGCGAAGGAGCTGGCCGGCTGCGTGCTGCGCTTCTACGCGTACACGGTGGAGAACGTGCCGGAGAGCCCCACCGAGACGGAGCGCATCCGCAAGGCGGTCCTCAATTTTTTCCTGGAGGACGGCACCATGAGCGTGTCAGAGCCGCGCGAGGACAACTCTGGCATTGCCTTTGCCAACAACCTCAAGCGACACCTCGTTCCTCACCCGGACGGCACGCCCATCAGCTTTCAGGACCTCAAAATTGGCGAGCCCATCAGCTTCTACGGCCGCACCTACCTCATCTACGACGCCGACGCCTTCACGCGAGAGTTCTTCACCGCCGCTGGGGTGGACGTGCCGCAGGCCCTGGAGGTGCCACTGGACAACTTTGCCAAGAGCCGCACACGGGGAACGGCGCGCGCGCACGACGTTGAGTCCATCGCCGCGAGCAGCCCTTTGAACAACCTCCTCACACCCGAGCAGGTCCGCGCGACGCAGCGTTTCCTTGCACACGATCGCGAAGTTCTGCGTTGCGACTGCACCTGGGACGACACGACGAGCCTGCACGGGTACAAGCACTACCTGACGCTTTATTATTTCCTCTCCGACGGTAGCATCGCACTGGTCGAGAAGGACACGCAGAACAGCGGCCGCGACCCGTTCCCCAACTTCTTCAGCCGTCAGCGTATCAGCAAGCCAACAGACCCCGCCGGTCGCTTCGACTCTTCCGCTCTGGGCTCCCTTACCTTCAAGGAGAACAAGGACACCGTCTACTACGACGACAGCGACATCCGCGTCGGCAACGTGCTGAACCTGTACGGGCGCAAGGTGCTCATCCACGGCTACGACAAGTACACGCGCGATCACCTTGCCAGTCATTTTGGTGTGACGGCGTACGACCCGCTTCCCGGTGCCACGCCCCCGCCGTACGTGCCGCCGTGCGCCGTGCACCGTGAATTGACCGCGGAGGAGCTGCAGGAGCGTGATCAGGCAAAGACTGACGGAGAGCGCCGCCGCCGCTTCGAGTCTTCCGTGATCAAGTTTCTCATGCGCATGGACAACAACACGTACGAAGATGAGATCCGCCGCTTTGTCCTCTGCGTGTACCCCAAGGATAACACCATATCCATCTTTGAGCCTGTCATTCGCAACAGCGGCATTGTGGGTGGCAAGTTTCTTCTCCGCCAGAAGGTGGCCAAGCCGGGGAAGGAAGGGAATAGCTTTTACAGGCCCGAGGACTTCTACGTTGGTGCCAGGGTGGTGCTGAACGCCTTTCCGTTTGTGATCCTCAACGCCGATGAGCACTCCCTCAATTACATGGAAGGCAACACCGATGAGTTCTCGCGCTCAGACATCAACAAGGTTGTTGCCAAGATGCAGTCGATGCTGCGGAGCAAGCAGACGGGGCTAGCCGAGGCTTTTCGTGAGGCGGATGACAAGAATACTGCCGGTGGCATCGACATGAAGGTTCTGCTCGGCATGATGGCACGTCTGAAGCTGGACCTTTCCGAACAGGAAATCCTCACCGTCCTGCGCTTCTTTGACAAGAACAAGGAGTCCTACGTGTCGTACGAGGAGATCGCCGGTCGCATTCTGCCGGAGGGCGTCGCGCTCGCCAGTGAGGACCGCCCCTGGGCCGAGTTGTACAAGGAGAGTCTGGCCAAGGAGGAGACGCTGGCCTTCGTCACGGACCCGAAGGAGGTGGAGGCTCGTCAGCGCGCCGCCGCCGAGACGGACGCAGCCGCCCGCGGAGCAACCGAGTTTCTCGAGCTCTTCGATCAGCGCCGTCAGCTCTTTATGAAGGAGTTCCATGCCATCACCGACTACGCCCGCGACAGCCTGATTGGCACGGACGAGTTCAAGCTCTGTGTTCGGCAGAAACTGCATATTGACAGCATCACCGATGCGGAGCTCAATGCGCTGTGCCGCAAGCTCTTCACCCCTGCGTTCCCCCGCATCACGTACGAGGAACTCCTTCGGTTGTTCAATGGGACGTCGAGCCTACCTCACACCTTTGCCCAGATTGCCGCGAAAACATCGTCTTAGTGCCAACCAGTAAACCACCAGGAGAGGAGACGATGTTCCACAAATTGCCTGCTCATTTCTTTCTCTTATCCGACTCCTACCAGTAGCGTGTTGGTGTTGTCACTAGTGTTGTTGTTGTTGTTTTAGGTGCCTGTTCGGCAAATCTCTCTCCCACTTCCCTCAACTTTCCTTGAACGTTCTTCTGTTTTTTCTTTCTCTCTCTTTCATTCCGGATTCACATTTCGCGGGGTTTACAGTCACCATTTGCACGTTGGTTTGTACGTCTACTTTTATTTTTCTACGTCCTCTTTTCTTGTTCACCGTGTAAGAAAAAAACAAAACACAAGAGCGTTTCGAGGTACTTGTTTTCTCATTCATGTAAAGCTGGCGCCACGTCTATTATCATGGAATCTCTGCGATTCTCTCTCCCCCCCCCCTCCCCCAGCCTTTCGCTTGGATTGTGCTCTCCTTTCTTCTTCTTCTTTGTCTCAACCCACTGGGATGTTATGGAATCGGTGGGACTCATGTAAAACATTCGCTTGTACATCCTCCAAAGACAACAACAACAATGCAAAAAAAAAAAAAAAATAGAAGAGAGAGAGTACTTCACTGTGAAGAAATGGATTGTCGCTGTAGCTTCGTCAGAGTGGCTTTCGCACATGCTGCCGTCCAGGGAGCCCAAGGTCTTCTGGACCGCATGCTGCTGCCGCGGTTGCTACCCACCGTTCTGCAAGCACTAGGAAGCACGCAGAGCTGGAAGCCTTACCAACCTCCTTTTTCGTGTGTGTGTGCGTGGCACACGTCGAAACCCCAAGTACCATCGCATTATGATGCCTTGTTCACGGCCTGTATGACAACTACATCTCCTCTTTTTTTTTCTTGTCCCTCCTGCGTGCCCATTCGCTGTTCTTCCTCCGCTCTACAAAAGTCGTCCATCCTCAATACATTTCCTCAATTCTTCTGTGGCTCGTCGCGAGTACACGTGCCAGACGAACTTCAAGCGGTGACTCCGATGAGCCGCCACTCGTTCTGCCAATCTGCCCCGGTGGCGGTTGTCGTATCCCTGCTGGTCTTGGCGACGATGGTCTCCTTTGTGTCTGCAGAGGGAAACAGCCAAGGAGCCTCTCCTCTGGCAACACAGAAAGCAGCCCTCCAGCAGCGATCGTTAGAGGAATGCGCAGCACTTGGCTTTCAACGCGAGGTTGTCCGCTGCCCCCATTGTGAAACGTTGCTAGGCCACACAGGCAGCACGGAACTCCAGCAGGAGTGTCTCAGCTGCTGCACCAGCCCCGACGCGAGTGACGAGCGCGAGGTGCTGTACACGTCCGCCAAGATCGTGACTCCCTTTCTGGAGCAGCTGCTGGCAACCCCATCGTACATATCGCGGTTTGTGGAGAAGTACAAGGACGAACCGTACTTTAGCAAACTCGCCCTCATCAACGCGGGCAATCGTTTCTCCGTTCCCGAGCTCGTGCTCGTTGCGGATGGAGGTGACGATTTACACATTCCTCTCCACCGGATTGACGCCGACCAGGTGCACGACCTGCTCCAGAAGAAGCTCAACGTGTAACATGCTTCGGTCGACATTGACTTCACCAGATGAAAAAAAAAAAAAAAAAAGATGCACCCATACGAAAGAGAACAGAGACAGAATGGAAAGTTGGTGACAATCCAGCGCAATCGAATCCTCGTTTTCGAGTACCACTCTTCTAGAAGAGAAAATCATCCTCCAGCCCAAGTGATGTCATCGTCCCCCGCTCCCTTGTTCTACCTTCAATACCATCACCGCTTCCCACCTCACGGTGCGTCCTGACAGGGGTCACCTCGAAACCATTCAAGGTTGTTTTCAGTACCTAGGATAGTAGGACATTTCCTTTACCTCTTTCTTTCTTTTTTTTTCTTACACTCAGCACTGCCTTCCCCCATCCCCTTCTCTCTGTTGTGTTTTTTTCTTTTCAACTCCATAGTTGGTGTGGATCAGAAATCATTGACAGAAGGCGTCTGAAAGGAACCATAAAACGAACAAATCTCTCCTTTTCTCTCTCTCTAACGACAAACGTAAAAAAAAAAAAAAAAGAGTTTTCAGCTTCGCAAACTTCTGAAGTTTCTCTCTCTGGTTGACACGAAAGAGGAAACATCTAAACAGGCAACACCTTTTGGGTAGCTACTGCTCTCATATTTGCACAAGTCACACACACACCAGCACAGACAGAAAAAAAAAGAGGAACACTCGACCAGCAAAGATGATGCGCCGTGCTGTGCAGAAGGCCATCGTGGCCAACGTGGCGCTCTCGCGCTCTTATACCGACGCCCGCACGATCCGGAAGCCGTTCCCCCACGATCAGGTCATTACCAGCGAGAATGAGGGCTACGTTGAGAACATGCTCAAGCAGTACCAGCAGGACCGCGCGCTGGTGGACCCGAGCTGGGCCCCCGTCATGGAGGCCCTCATCTCCGGAAAAGATGACCAACCGATTGTGTCGACCTTCAGCCGTCCCATCGATGCCAGCTCCCTCTCTGAGAAGCAGCGCCTCGACAACATGCGCCTGTCCTGGATGATTCGCGAGTACGAGCGCAACGGCCACCACCTCGCCACGACCTCGCCGATTCCTGGTCTTTCGGCAGATCTCAACATCGTCGAAGACGCACGCCTCGCCCCTGAGGCCTTTGGCTTCTCCAAGGAGGACCTCAAGCAGGTCTTCAATGTCACCTTTGGCGCCAACTACGAGGCGACGTTTGTGAGCGGTGGTACCGCGATGACACTCGAGGAGATTGTGAAGAAGCTACGCCAGATGTACTGCGGCAACATCGGCTTCGAGTTCATGTCCAGCGGTTTCTTTGATCTGCGTAACTGGTTCCGGCAGGAGATCCACAACTCCCTGCAGCCCCTCTCCGCCGATGACAAGAAGCAGATTTACAACGAGGTGGTGAAGGCCTGCGGGTTCGAGAAGTTCCTGCAGATCAAGTACGCGACCCAGCAGCGCTTCGGTCTCGACGGTGGTGAGGCCCTAGTACCGGCCATGAACGCGGCCATCACAACGGCCGCCGAGTTGGGCGTCACGAGCTGCATCATGGGCATGGCCCACCGCGGTCGCCTCAATGTGCTGGCCAACGTGTGCCGCAAGTCCCTCCACGCGATCCTCAACGAGTTCGAGGGCCGCACCGCCGTCCAGGATGCGCACCTCAGCGGCGACGTCAAGTACCACCTCGGCCTCCGCAAGTCCGTTGTCATGCGCAACGGCACCACGGTGGACATTGACCTGCTGCCCAACCCCTCTCACCTTGAGGCGGTCAACCCTCTCGTCCTGGGCAAGACTCGCGCGCGCCAGGTGTACAGCAACGACGTGGAGTGCACGGCGACCATGCCAATTCTGATTCACGGCGATGCCGCTTTTGCGGGCCAGGGCACCTGCTACGAGACGATGGGCTTCTGCGACCTGGAGAACTTCCACGTGGGCGGCACCCTGCACATTGTCATCAACAACCAGATTGGTTTCACTACCGACCCCAAGGACAGCCGCGCGAGCGCCTACTGCAGCGATCTGTCGCAGGTCAACAACGCGCCTGTCATGCACGTGAATGGCGACGATGTGGAGGCCTGCGTCCGCGCCGCCCGCATTGCCGCGCGCTTCCGCCAGCAGTACCACCGCGATGTGATCATCGACCTCGTGTGCTACCGCCGCTACGGCCACAACGAGGCCGACCTGCCCGATTTCACGCAGCCGCAGCTTTACGAAGTGATTCGCAAGCACCCACGCCTGGTGGATATTTACACCAAGCAGCTGGTTGAGGAGGGCGTCCTGACCCCGGAGGAGGCCAAGGCTAAGGACAAGGACTGGGATGGTTCCATGCGTCAGGCCTTCGACCGTATGAACAGCACTCAGGACTTTGTCAAGGTCGTGCCCGTCTTTGATCCGGAGTCGGAGAACACCTCCTCTGACCTTGCCGACAACAAGCTCGCTCGCGACCACGTGGTGCAGCCACCGCCTGTGGTGGAAACCGGCGTCGACCTGGAGACGCTGCGCACTGTCGGTCTGCACCTCGCAACGATCCCGGCGGGCATGCAGAAGGCCCACCCTGTGGTGGAGCGGACCTACGCTCACCGGAAGAAGGGTGTTGAGAACGGCGATGCGATTGAGTGGTGCCTGGGCGAGCTTCTTGCCCTGGGGACGCTTTCTCTCGAGGGCACGCACGTCCGCCTCACTGGTGAGGATGTGGAGCGCGGTACCTTCACCCAGCGCCACGCCGGCATCACGGACAGCAAGACGGACCTCAAGTACTTCCCCGTCAAGACTCTGTCGCCCAAGCAGGCCCCCATTACCATCTCCAACAGCTCCCTCTCCGAGTACGGCGTGTGCGGGTTTGAGATGGGCTACAACATGGAGAATACCAAGAGCATCACCATGTGGGAGGCCCAGTTCGGTGACTTTGCAAACGGCGCCCAGGTCATCTTTGATCAGTTCCTCGGCTGCTGCGAGGAGAAGTGGAACGAGCAGAGCAGCCTCATCCTGTCCCTGCCCCACGGCTACTCTGGTGCCGGCCCCGAGCACAGCTCCGCGCGTGTGGAACGCTTCCTGCAGCTGAGCGACGACGTCGATGCGGTGCCCGCGTCCTTCCGCAAGCTGCCCAACGCGCAGATCCTTGAGACGCGCATCCGCAACCACAACTGGCAGATCTGCTACCCCAGCACGCCGGCCAACTACTTCCACATGCTGCGCCGCCAGGGCCTCCGCGAGTTCGCGAAGCCCCTCGTCTTCTTCTTCTCCAAGGCCCGCCTGCGCGCACCGAACCTGTCTCGCCTGGACGAGATGGCCAAGGGCACGGCGTTCAAGCCGGTCATCGACACCGGGAAGGAGGGTGTCGCACCGCGGAAGGTGGTCTTCTGTGCCGGTCAGATCCAAAGCATCGTGGACGACGCCCGCACCGCGGCCCAGAAGACCGAGCCCGGCAAGAACGATGACGTGGCGATTGTGACCGTCGAGCAGCTGTCGCCCTTCCCGTGGGAGCAGGTGGCCGATGCGATGGAGAAGTACATGGAGCGCAACGCGAACGTGGAATTTGTCTGGCTGCAGGAGGAGCCCAAGAACATGGGCATGTGGAACTACATGCGCCCACGCTTCAACTCCCTGCTGCGCCACCTCAAGACCCCGCAGAACCGCATCAAGTTCATTGGCCGTCCCGCCGTCGCCTCTCCGTCCACAGGCTACGGCAGCGTGCACGTCGAGGAGGAGAAGCAGATTATCGCGGAATGCTTCGCCTAAAGCCAGTCTGGCAGGGGAGAGAGAGAGCATCTTTTGCAAAGATAAAAATAAAGAATTGCTCCCCAGTGGCTTTCCTGCGGTGCTTGTTGACGCGTCTATCCACACTCTAGTGTAGTCGGCAAAGCAAAGAACGTGAGGCGCTCTCGGAAGCCTAATAGTCTGCGCGACAGCCAGGCCATTTCCGATCCCTCTTCGTTGTGCTAATATCGCACAAGCCACAGTGCTACAATCCAAACTAGCGACAGTGCCGTCTCAAGGAGAAGAAACATACTATTTCTCTCTCCTTTGCCGTTTTGTTCGTGTTGCTTTGTTTCAAAAACTCTTCTTTCGCACCGTTCACTGGCGCCATGTTTGCTTTGTCGTTCCTTTTCGACTGATGGACGTTGCCCCTGTTTTTTTTTTTTCTTGTAGTGGTCTCTCGACGTTTTCTTTTCTTCTCCGTTGCAGTGGTGGCGGCGATATTCTTTTATTATATCAGTTTCTTCCTCCTTCCATGCTTCGAAATGTTTCAACCTGTTTGCCTCTTTTTTTTTTTTGGTTTATCGAAAACGACCTATGTGAAGTGGACAGACCTGTCAAAGAGAGTACGTGTTGTTGGGCTAGTGAACTTTGAAAAAAAAATGTACTCTTGCAGGAGACATTCACCAACTAGCGGTCGCTGCTCTCTTCTTTTCCGTGCGTCCATGTTTTGTACGGTGGCCTCCTAGTTGTTCCCTGGCACCTTTCTTGTTATCTGTGTTTGTTGACGTTTTTTCTTTTCACCTCACCCAACTGGGTTCATTCACTTTGAAGTGGGCCCCTTTCTTTCCTCTTCTTACGCTGCCTTCCCTTTTAAAACCAAAAAAAAAAAAACTCGTTCATATTCTTCCCAACTGCAATGCAGTCGCGCTTTGCTCGCTCTTTCTGTCTCTCTCTCACACACACACACATACAACCAATGAAGAACAAAAGAAAACGACGCCTGCTTTAGACGCGCACACCCATCCGCCCATCGCACCGAACAACGCGACGTTAGAAAGGAACGCGCCGCCACACGCTGATGTGTACATCCAGAAAGCAGGATCGCCTACGAAAGAAAAAAAGGCAGACCTTACTATCTTTTTTTTTCGGGAGCGCAAAAGATGTGCACGGTGGTCTTCAGCGCAATGCGTCGTGATCCCAAAGACGGACCCCACCTCACGAGTGGAATCGTCCAGAGCACGACACATGCGAATGCCAGGGATCCCTGGCGAGATTGGCGGTAGTTGCACAGATGCGACTGTCACATCTTGTGTCTCCCCTCGTGAACGCATCAACACCGTCTGCGACACGTCTGAATGCAGTTCGTACAATCAACTAATGTATTGCTCCCCTACTCTCACCTTGCGTTACATACCTTTTTAAAAAAATGTGCGCTCACGAAAGAAAAGTATTAGAGACGGAACATTCTAGGCGAAGTACCATAGTTTTTGCTGATCTTTCTCTGATCCACACTGAACCTCGACAGTTTCTACTACCTCGTTGATTTATTCATCTTCCTAATTTTTCTTTCTCGCTTCCGAGTTGAGGAAGATCGCATGCCACTGGATCGCTCGCTTTGGGTAGACGACAAGTACGCTGTGCGCTGTCGTGAGTGTCAGAACGAGTTTACTTTTGTGCGTCGACGGCACCATTGCCGTCAGTGTGGGCAAGTCTTCTGCCGTGCGTGTCTGTTCAAGACACCCGCCACCGCAAGCGCAGCCCCGCGGGAGGCACTACCGCGTGATATCTTGTTTTTGTTGGAGGAAAAGGTCTGCGTGCGCTGTGCGACGAGGTTACTGGAGCACCAAGGCGTGTACGAGGAGACTCATTACGAGTTTAACCGCAAGGAGGGAAGGGGAGATGGAGAGTCGAGTTCTTCTCCGCTGGTGAAAGTGGGTGAACATGCGCCAGCGGTGCCGGTGAACGCGTCCGCTGAAGGGACTATCCCTCCATTGACAGGGATTGCGTCGGAGAAAAAGAACGAAAAGAAGCATTCACGCTTCGTCGCGTTCCCTTCCCACTTTGAGGAAAACGAAGAAGATCGCAGCGTTGCTTACTCGGTCGGAAGCGTGAGCCTGTACCGCAACGTCGCACGTGATCGGCAACATGGTGTTGGGGCATGGGTAGACAAATTGTCAGAGGACATTCGCTCACGAGAGCGAGCTTTGCATTCATCGGGTGGAAATGGCGTCGACCCCACCATCACTTTCCTGCAGGAGCACCAATGCAGCACCAAAGAAAGCGCAGAGGGGGTGGCAAAGGGAGCCTCCTTTCTTCCAACTGAATGGCGAGAGGAGGCCATCGCCACACACACCCGCCGAGTGCATTACATGTGCCTTCAGTACGGCCTCGACAACCCTGCTACCGTCGCAGCCCTGTGCGCCATCGCATGGAAGGTTGTTGACATGACACAGACGGCGTGGGGAGGGGATGTGCGTGACCATGTGCACATGTTTCCCTTCTCCTGTAGGCGCCTGTCGAGCTCTGGGGCCACCGATGCCCCGCGTAACGACCCTCTCCCCCGACTGTTTCTCCTTTCAGGTCTCGTGCTCCCCGCTCGACTGGTATCAAAGCGAATGCCGTCTGCGTGGGAGCACCGTCCACGAATTCTTCTTCTAGGCGGCGAGGTGACGCTCACGCCTGAATCCAATACGTACGGTGGCAGCACTGCCACAGAGGGAAGTCTTGGCGAGTACGTGGAGTCGTACAAGGGCTACCTTGATAAACTGTTTCAACGCATCAAGGTGTGGTCCCCTCAGGTGATTGTCGTGGAGCGCGGGATGCATCACTACCTGCAGAAGCGCGTGACAGAGGATGGCCGCATGTCGCTGCTGGTCCACGCGGGCCGTGAAGCGTTGGACCGACTCGCAGCGGGTTGCCACGCAGGCATTGTGGCCGACCTGCAGTACGTCGGCCTCGCAGAACTTCGGGAGCCTAGCCGCTCGCCATTGGGCACCTGCCGGCGTTTCCAAGCACTGGACGGTGACATGGGCGGCGTTTGCGTCTTTGAAGGTCTTCCCCAGCCCTGGTTCACGTCCGTGTTGGTGGACGCACCGAGTGGAACCGGAACCTCTCTCCCCGCAGTCCAGAATGTCTTGCTGGATGCGCTGCTCGTCGCCTCCCACCTTGCTGCAGCGTCGCAGTTGTTTGCGTGCCTCGGCTGGCGTTCACCGGAACTGGGTACAGGTGTGGAGGGCCTACTCACGGAATGCGAAGGAATGCCTTCCATGAATATGACAATGGGGAGCCATTCCTTCGGAGGCCCTCGCACAGAAGGAGCAGACCGCCTTGAGGCCAACAGAGTTCTCTTCGAGCTTGTGGGCGTGCATTCTGCGACGGTAGACGCTTCCCCTCTTGCGGACGGCGACGAGGCTCAGCGAGTGAGTGGCACGGATGCACCTGCAACCGCACAGCGGTCTCCCGCAACGTTGTTGCCAACACACGGTGTAGAGGAGCAGGTGCGCGGCGGCAGCGGCCTTGAGCCGGATCCCCAGTTTCTCCTTACCGGAAGCACAGAGCAACACCTCACCACACAGGCACCTGTGAAGAAAGCACCAGCCAAGCCACCCAACCCGCGTCGCATGCGGCACGTGTCTTATACCTTCTACAACAGGAGCGGGGACGTCTCTCTCCTCGGATTTCTCCTCGAGGAAATCCACAACGCCTCACGTGACAGTTTTAACCGCTTCCTGCTCGTGCACCGCAGCAGAAAGGTGACCGTCTCGCACAGAACAGTGGATGCAGCACAAGACGGTGAAGTGTACAGGTCGCTAATGGCAGCATTGTCTCTAGATGCTGCGGATGCCGACTCGCTCCGTACTTCTTGTCGCTTCGAACAGCGTCTCGGCCGAATGAGAGCCACCACGGACGCAGGCAGTATACGTGGCGGTGGGGGTCCCGAAGATGTTGACAAGGGCATGGCGAGCAAGTATTCTGTTTGCGGCCTCGGTGTGTGTCAGGGTGGTCTTCCGCTGAGCGTGGACACGTGCGTTCCGATTCGTGACAAGAGCGCCCGAGCCCTGGCGTCGCATTCGTTTGGAGCGTTGCTGGATGTTCTCTTCAACAAACTTCCCCTCGTGGGGAACCGCCGTGGAGTCTGCCTTTCTTTTGTCATCTGCGTCGGTACGCCAGCCTACGCAGCCCCTTCGAATAAAGGCACCAACCTAATAGCCGACGGGTCCTCTTCCCTGCACGTCGTCACCCTCGATCTGACTCAAATTCCTATCTTCGCGCTGACGCCGCCACCCATGCGTTGTGTGCCCATAGCGACGTCCGACACCAGCTCACCTCATCACACGAAGCGGGGAGCGCTGGTGGAGGCTATACACGAGTTGGAAAGAAACGTTCTTGTTGTCCACGGCTACATTCTCCAGTGCCTCACGGAGGCAGACGGAGAGGACCGTCCCCTGACAGCGAGCAAAGGATCAGCACCACCACACCCCTTGCTGGAAGGCGGCTGGGCGACACCTGCGCCAGCGACTTCCCAGAACCAAAGCAGCCACCAGCACACAGCAGAGGTTCTCCCGTCCCTCCAGCGCCAATGCGCGCAACTCGCGAAATCCCTCAGAGAGCAAGTCCATAGCTTTTCGGATGTTGATAGAGTGTACTGGCATGAGCTCGCACCCCTTATCCATGAGCTGCAAGCGTGGCTTCGTGAGCACCACCGCGATGCAAAGGAGTTGCCCTTGCCTAGGTGCTACCCATTGCTGGTGTACGCGCCACAGGCACGCGTGCCTGTGGCGGCACGGGTAGGGGAGCCGACTACCTTTATCGCAGCAGCACTGCAGCAGCATATGGTTTTCAGCAATTCTGTTCCCGTCACTGAAAACGATCTTGGTAAGCCACCCGTGTCGCCTGTGCTGCCCGCTTCTCGAATGGAAGAGTCGGCCAAAGACGACGCAGTGGGCGACAAGGGGGGTTGGCGTGCGACTGCGCTGCGAACGCTGCGCTCGCTCGCGAAACCCTCTGAAACGACACCTCAGACAACGGCACCGGAGCCTCTGACAGCAGCGGACAGGTCCACTCAACGCGTTTCTTTAGACTTTGTGGACTGCACGGGAAGCCCCAGCTGCACGGTGACGGTTGATGTTCTATTTCCCAACCAGTTTGCTGCTCTTCAGCAACTGTACACGGGAAACGACCGCGAAGGCTTTCTTGACGCCCTCCGTCGGTGCCGCGTGCATCAACCACAGGGTGGCAAGAGCAATTCTGCCTTTCTCATCACAGCAGACGGGAAGTACCTGTTGAAGGATGTGAAGTCACAGGAACTCAGACATTTTCCCGTCTGGGCCGCGCAGTATTTTCACCACATGGCCGATGCGCTGGAAGCCTCAGAGAACGATGAGACGGGGGAGCACGGCTGCAAGGCTAGCAGCGGCCACGCACCCACCACCACGCTGCTGGCCAAGACACTCGGTCTCTTCTCCGTGCACACCGCACCGGTGCGGGCCACAGGCGTGTCGGGCTCGCTGCCCATGTCGCCACTCGCTCGGACGCGGAGTGCGCTGGAGCGTCGCGTCTCTTTCCTGTCGGCAGACGCCTCCCCCCATAGCATGACGAAACAAACCGCGCCGGGTGACACCGCGGAGGGTATCGTGTCTTCCCCAGCCAGACGGTCTGAGGCAGCACGAGTGCCGTCTTACGCTTCGGCGGGAAATGCTGGGATCGCTGCAGGGGGAGAAGTCCATCACTTTGTCCTCATGGAAAACACAGCGAACCGCGCGGCGGGCGACGACAACAACAGGGACCCTACTCATGTGCCCTTTTCGCTAGCGTTTGATTTGAAGGGCAGCCAGCGCAACCGCAACGCCCCGCAGGGGTCCATGGTAAAGCTCGATGTGGACCTGGTGCAAGGCTTCCTTCAACAAGGGAAATTCTTCTTCTGCGCCTCACCACAGAAGCGATGGCTGTCGGAGAGTCTTCTTCGCGACGCGCAACTGCTGCAAGCAGCTGGCGTCATGGACTATTCCCTCTTTGTCACACTTCACCAACTCACACCTGGAGGCCCCGCGAGAGAGGATGGCTCCTCTTTATCGGCCAACTCTGTGGACGCCATCGCCACACCGCGCCTCGATCTGAGCATCATTGATTACCTCCACCCGTTCACAGGGGCGAAGCTGCTCGAGTCGCGGGTGAAGTCCGGGCTCGATACCGTCCTCGGCTACAGCGGGCGCGACCCGACCATTATTGATCCCGCCGCCTACGCAGAGCGATTCCTGCGCTGGATGAACTGTTACTTCTGCGAGGTACCTGGCGCGGAAGCGTCTTGCGATACTTGCCCTTGACTGCTGCGAGGCAGCACCGTTATCTATGCCTCGCTCCTGCTTTCGTTGACTGCTGTTGTCGCGAGACGCGTGGAAGAGGCACCCTTACACCCACACAGGGATACATTCACAAAAAAAAAAAAAAAAAAAAAAAAAGCGTTGCTGAAGCGATGGGGTGAAGCGAAGGTACGCACACGGTACACTGGGGGAGAATCAATGCCTCCATGGGTGAACTTGTTGCTGCACGGCTCCTAGACACTAAATCTCTTCTCCTCTTTCCTTCTTTCCTTTCCTACATTGTGTTCTCGATACGTAACGACGCGGAATGCGTAGACATCGGCGCACCTTCTAGCGCAAAACAAGTTGCAGGTGATATGGTGTTGCTCGAGCACGCGGAGGACGCCACCACCCGGTCGACTCCATCTCCTTCGCCGGCATCCCCAGCCGCCTCGAACGATGTGACGGTGGACGTCAAGGATGGCCCGTCGCGCTTCCCCCTGCCACCGTCCATCGACTGCACCGCCGGGCGGTTTCCTTTCTGCGTTGTGTGGACACCCATCCCCTGGACGACGGCGCTGCTCCCCTTCGTCGGCCACGTTGGCATCTGCGACAGCCAGGGACACCTTTACGATTTTCAAAACACTGGTCGCGTGCGTTGCGACCGAATGCTGTTCGGGGCCCCTACCAAGTACTGGGACGTCTCACGGCAGTTTGTCCCGACGTTTTACAAGACGCACCGCGGCAAGCAAGATGGTGCGGCCACGGATGAAGAAACAGAAGCGACGCGCAGGCAGATCGCAAAAGAGATTGCAGACTACGACGCGACCATCGCCCGGGTGGCAGAGCACTACCGCAGCAAGGAGGTGTACCACAAGCGCGCCAACAACTGCCAGCACTTTGTGGCGGACGCCATGAATGAGCAGGTGGTGAAGCCAACGTTTCGGGAAAGCTGCAATTTGCTGTACTTTCAAATGTTTATTTGCCTCCGCTTTGTGGGGGTTCGCGCCTTCTTGAAGTCGTGCATTCCCACACTACTTGGTGGAGCCGTCGCGGCACTCGCCGGTGTGTTACTCAGGCGGCGTTTGTTGCGATAGGAAAGGGAAGTCGCTATCGTATCTTGCTTGGCATTCCGGCATGTTTTTTTTTTTCCTTTACTGAACTATCCGACAGATTGTTCCCATGTGCATAGCGGAGAAACAGATGTTTCCTTTTCTTTCGGTCAACCTTCCTCTTCATGCCCATCTTTCACACACACTCCCCATGTGTCCAAACCTCTCACACGCGCGTCTTCCGGTAGCCTTTGCTGTCATTGTCACGCAAACCATCACTGAAAAAAAGGAAATCTACTGAGTTCGATGACTGAGTACTTCTGCGTCCGTGCGAACAAACCTACAGTCGAAAGGAAAAAAACTCACCCCGTTGACGCTTTCTGTTTATATGTTACACACCTACACACTCCGCTTCCTCCCTGTCGTTCCGGCCCTCACCGGCGATACACACTGACCGCTTTTGCAACGGTTCATCGTCCCTTAATTTTGTACCTACGCGGCACAGACGACGCATCCATTCTTTGCTCTTTTTTCAGTTTGCGTTATCTTCTAGGCGTCTTTATCCCAGAGAGTGCCTCTCTTTTTTCTCTCTCGCAGCTACGGCTCTCCTTCGTCATGCGCTCAACAAAGCGTACCGCCCTCCGCAGCGACGAGGTGGCCGCACTGCCACCTGTCATGGATGTGGCGCATGAGCACTACCCTTTCTGTGTGGTGTGGACGCCAATCCCCTTGCTCAGCTGGCTACTTCCTTTCGTCGGTCACATTGGCATCTGCGACAGTCAAGGGCGAATCTACGACTTCCAAGGTGATTACGGCATTGGTGACGACCGCATGCTCTTTGGGAACCCAACACGGTACTGGGACGTGTCCAAGCTCTTCGTGCCCTCCTTCTACAGCGCGGCGGTTGACGAGGACGAAGCGGCGAAGCCAGAGGCGCGCGCGGAGGCGGTACGACAGGAAATTGAGGCATACGACCGCGCCATCTTCAACGTTGTACAGCACTTCCGTCGCAACGAGCGGTACAGCTTTTGTTGCAACAACTGTCACGCGTTTGTCGCCGCGTGCCTGAACGCACAGCCCACTCTCGCACGCCAGAAGGAGGACACGTTTACCGTGTGCTTCCGCATGGCGCTGCACGGGCGGTACGTGAATACGGGGCGGATGGTCAAGTCCCTGCTACCCTTCACCATTATCGCGTTCCTGCTGGGTCTGCTGCTCGGCATCTTGCTATGACAATTACTGTAGTAGGCACGCGCACCACATGCCGTGTCTTTCCTCCTCCCATCCCACACGTCTGTCTCGCGACAATCAAGGACAAGAGTGCTTTTTGTGTGCACCTGTCAGCGCCACTCATCATCGTTTCCCTTTGTGTAGCTCATGTTTTCTCTCAGATGATCACAGGCACCCCTCGCAACCAACGGAAACAAAACGGGGAAATGATGCATGACGCACACAATGCGTTTACATCCGGGAAAAACCACCGTCTGCTTTTTCGATGCGGTGAGAGCACACGCTTGCCCTTCCCTGCTTGCACCACTTCAGCATCTGCTAGGTGCCACTTCCTTTCGGTTGTGCGTATCCATGTCACCCACACACACACACACACACACACACACCTCGAACCGCATCCCTTATCACTTCCCCTCACCTTGCTCCTTATCATCCTTTCCTTCGTTAGTCTTGATATGCCTCAAGTTACACGGGCAACGCCATGGTAACTGTTGCTGCTATAGCCAACGTGCCTTTCCACGGCGAGGGCTGCCCTCAAGATTCGCCCGACGACTCACAGGTGCCGCAAGACGAGGTGCGCCTCGACATCGCGGAGGCAGGACCCCATCCGTTGCGCACACCGAACCCGCTCCTTGTGGCTCGTGGCCACGGCCCCGCAGGCCCTTCGCCCCCCGCCCTCCCCTCCATGCACAATGCAGCGGACATCGCCCTGCCTATCCGCATTGACAAGGAAGCGGAGCGCTACCCGTTCTGCGTGGTGTGGACCCCCATCGCCTGGATGACGTGGTTATTCCCTTTCTTGGGCCACGTTGGCATTTGCGACGACACGGGCTGCATTTACGACTTCAGAGGCGACTTTAGCGTGGGTGGGGAGCGGATGCTGTTTGGGGATCCGGTCATGTACTGGGATCTCTCCAAAACGTACATTCCCTCCTTCTACGCGGACCAGAACACCGTCGAGGGGAGAGGAGGTTTTGTCGAAAAGGTTGCTCTGGCGGAGGAAACCGGCTCCTCGACGCCATCCCCACCACTGCCACCACCACCGACGGATCGAACTGCATCGCAAGAGGCCCGTGTCCGTGCCGAAATCATGGCGTTCAAGGTGGCACTCGCCAAAACCGTTGTTCACTTCCGGCACAAGGAGCGGTACAGCATGTGCAGCAACAACTGCTACTGCATGGTGGCGGCCGCGCTAAATGCGATGCGCCGGAGCGAGGAGGAGCCGGTAGAGACCATGTGGTCTGTCATGCGGCATGTGATGTGGCACGGGAAGTACATTAGCTGCAGTCGCGCGATGCGGCACTTTATACACCCGTTTATCGCCGTCGTCGCGATTGCCTTTGTTGTTGCGCTGTTGCTTATTTTCCTGCTTCCGTGACGTGGGTGTGGGTGTCTGGACGGAGTCGTCCTTCGCTAATATTCATTTTACGTGGCATGACGGAAGCCACCACAGCCCATGTGCATCATCCTCTCTCTCTTTGCTGTGATCGCTACTCGTGTGAAAAATATAATAAAAGGATATTCATCGTTCTGTTCTGTTTTACGTTCTGTTTTCAAGCGGCTTATATGGATGCTTCCACTCTTTTCCATTCTCATCAATCTCTCTCTCTCCCTCTCTCGCTACATTGTTTTTTGTGTTGTTGTTGTCGTCGTGTGTGGGCCTTTTTTTGTGTGGGTGCCGCCACTACATTCATTGTCATCCCCTCGACACCGTCATTACGAAATGACTTCAACGAAAAGAGCAACTTACCGGAGAAGCCAAAGACTCACCACTCTGTCGAACTCAGGTGTGGGCCTCGTGTAGCCCCCCGCCCCCCTTCACTTCCCTTCCTCTTGCAAGCAAAAAAGAAAACTGATCTCCCTCTTCTATTCTTGCTCTGTTTTTTGAGTTTCGCCTTTTATTTTACCGGATCCCACCCACCATCTGCATAGGTTTACTCCCTTGCTTATCGCTTGCTCGCAGTAGAACGGTTGCAAAAGGAAAAGTCTGAAGACTCACCAAACACTGCGCTGACAAGGTCACCGTTTCTTGTGTGTGTTATTTTCCATCTCTAGGTCTTCGTTCTTAGGGCAACGCTTCGTGCATCATCGCTCTACTTTTTCCCTCTCATCTTGTCTCTCTCTTCCCCTATCTTCCTCTATCTTTGTCGGCAACTTTACGTTGCGTGGTATCTCCCAATTTAGTGCGCTGGTGCACGTCGCACAATGCATCGGTTGGCTGACGGTGCCACCATGGCCGCTGGTACGGGCAGCGGTCACATTGGGGGCGGACACCCCATCGCGCCCACAACGGGAGATTTTTCCCAAATGCTATCCGACCCGGTCGCCCCCCACTTTGAACTAAGCTCTGTGTGGCTCGAGTCCCTCGCGGCAGAGCCGGTGCTGTGCATGGACTGCCAGAGCGGGATCGCCGCCGTGCTGAACCAGTCGGGCACTCTCCAGGTCATTGACGTTCAGGATGACGCGCTGCTGCTGCGCACCCGGGTGAAGAACCCCCACCGCGTCTTCGTCGACCCCCTCGGCGGCTTCGTCACGGTGACGGCGATGGACGGGGAGGTGTACGTCTACGCCGTGTACGAGGAGCGGCTGCTTGCGAGCTTTTCTCTGCACCACCATCACCACCACCCCTCTGCGTCCGGCACCGGGTCGTCCACCTTTGCCTCGCTCTCGTCAAGGCTTCGCGGCGCTTTTCACGTCGGCAACACGCTGTGCTGGCTCCCAATGGAGGAGGAGGCGACGGCAGCGTCGCCTCGAGGCGGGACGGACACCAAGAGCAAGGCTCTGAACATGCTTATTGGCACACTCAAGAATGGGTTGGTGTTTTACGTTCGCGTGGGGCTAGGGCCCAGTGGCGCGAGCAGTGCTTCACCAGCAACGAGTGCGAAGCCCTCGATTCTGCGCGTGCTGCAGCTGCCGGACTTCTCTGTGGAGGCAGGCACGAACGGTGCTGGTGTCCTGGGTGCAGCCCCCGCGCCAGTGGCGGGAATTGCCTTTGAGGTAGTGAACACACCGACGTCCCCGTGTGTCTTCTTCGCTGTGTCGAGTCCTGTCCAGCTGTACCGTGTCGCCGTGCCCACCAAAACCGCCAAAACCGCGGAACAAGTTCTCGCACTCCTGACATCCGGTGCATTGAGGTTTGAAGTGAAGACGGTGGCGCCGCCTCCGACGGTGGCCGGCTCCTTGTCGCGCTACGGCGGTCTCAGTGTGTTCCGCTCCCATCGCGGATCGTGCGCGCGTTCGTACGCGTGGAGCAGCGCCGCGGGTATCCTGCACGCACTCTTCAACACACAACCGGGAAATCCTCTCCTTCCCGAGGAGGCGGCTCTTTTCGGTGAAGGACCAACGTCCACAGCAGCGGATCGGCCCACGGCGTGGATTGGCGAGGGAACAATCCCTTTGGGAAAGCTGCCGCCGCCACGGGAGCGCCGCGACGCGGAAAATGACGACGCGCGCTCGCAGGTTGATATCTTCCCGACACGGACGTCGCCGAGCCAGGTGCTCCTCACAGCCTTTCACATGATCTTGCTTTATGAGGAACGTTGTATTGTACTGAATCACCCAGCCGGTCTCCCGTGGCACGACCCTTGGCGAGGTGACGGTGCCTCTGCGTCCACAGCAGGCACCGGGCACCTACGTCCACAGAACGCACTCCTATCGAACGCATCCCTCCTGTCTTCAGAGGACGAGGGGTCGGTTCCCTCAGTGTCTGATGTCCTCTCACGGGTTCGCTTTGACCCTTTTCGCGGCGTGCGGCACGGGGAATCCCTACGCGGTGTCGTGCGCGACGTTGCGGAACGGAAGCTGTACATCTACGGCGAGAGCCACTTGTGGGAGCTGCAGATTGACAATGAGCATCGCCAGCAGTGGCAGCTGTTTCTCCGTCGAGCCATGGCGGAGGAACGTGAGGCCCCCAGCGTTGTCAACGCGACGAGCCATCTTCCTCTTGTTGGCGGTCTTGACGGTGGCAGCATCGACGCACCAACGAATCCCTCCCTCTCCATGCGGCGGCGTCTGTTTGATGCGGCGTACAATTTGTGCCGCTTCCATGCAGCCCAAAGGAGCGCTGTGCAGTACCTGCGTGGCTGTTTTTATCTCTCCGTTGGTGCCATCGATAAGGCGACATCGGTCCTGGCAGACTGCGAGCTTGTTGACCATGTACTGGCGCATCTCCTCTCCACCAGCAAGCGCAGGCGTCTGGCGTCCGGAACCCTGCCTAGCGTAGAAGAGCGTCCTGGAACAACACCCTCCGAAGGAGCGACGAAAACGGAGGCGACGCACGCAATGTCGGACCCTGTGGTGGCATACCTCGCCAAGCGGTTCGCATTCCTCGCGCGGTTTCAGGCGACCGCAGTCGATGAGCAGCACCAGAAGCAGCAACGCGAGGAGCTCGTTACTTTTGCCCTCCTGGCCTTGGGCATGGCTGCGCCGAAGCCGTCGTTGCCGGCGGCACCGTCCACGGACGAGAGCCGTCTGAACGCCTTTCTGGACAAGGTTGCCAAGGCGTGTGAGGCGGCCCTCCCGGCGACAGAGCAGCGCGTCGTGTTCGACGTGATGCTGCACACGCTCGAGGAGTCCGGACACACCGCAGAGGCGCTGCACCTTGCGGAAAAAGTTGGGCGCTATAGCTTGGTGGTCGCCCATCATTTCGCCAACGGAAGCGACCGCAAGGCGCTTGACATGCTGGCGCGCTACACCGCTGGGCGACCCGAGATGGCGGACATGTGGTACCGCCACATCCGACGGCTCATGCAGGCGTTCCCCATCGCCACCGTCACAGCGATGCTCAAAGTCAGTGCCAAGGACAAGCAAGCGGGGCGTGCACCGAGTACCTTGAATGTGGAACGGTTCCTGCCCGTGTTCGCTGACTACACCGTTGCACTGAACGAGGAGCCAGACAACACAGAGCACCAGGTGGTGATTTTCCTGGAGCAGTGCGTCCTGCACTTTGACTGCGTCTCTAGCGCCGTGAACAACTTCTACGTGGCCCTGCTGGCGGCGCAAGGGGATGTGGAGCGGCTGGAGGAGGTGCTTGAGACGTCGCTCTTCTACGATGCCCACGCAGCGCTGCGGGCGTGTCTGACGCACCGGCGCTTCTCCGTCTGCGTGATGCTGTACAAGCGCCTCGGCCTTTACGAGGATGCGGTGCTCACAGCGCTGCAGGAAGGCGCGCCGCCGGTGACGCTCATGAGCCAGAAAACAAATCCACAAACCAGCGCGGCGTCAGCGCTTCCGTGGCCTGGCCTCACCACGGCCGAGGAGCTTCTTCGCGGCTTGCGGACCAAGCTGGATGAGGAGGCCTACCAACGGCTGTGGCGCATTGTGGCGGAGTTCACCATTGAGCGCAGCCACAACGCGCACCTGGCGCTCTCCGTGGTCGACCACTCGGACGGCGCCCTGCAACTGGCAGATGTGCTGGCAAGCATCGACGACGACCACGTGGTGCACGACTTCAAGGGCGCGGTCTGCGCCAGCCTTGACCGCTACGCCGGGGCCATCACGCAGCTGCACGCGAAGCAGCAAGAGGCGTACCGGACGGCCGAGGACGTCAAGCGCGAGCTCGGCGACCTGCGCAACCAGTACGGCTACGTGACGGCCAAGCAGAAGTGTCCGCTGTGTCGCCGCAGCCTGCTGCACGGCGGTCAGCCGATGCTCGCGTACCCGAACTGCCACCACGTCGTGCACGAGCGCTGCGCCGTTGCGCTGCTCGAGTCCCTCGGTGGGCTGGAGGCCTTTCTCACGGACGAGGGCGTCTCGCAACACTTGATGGAGGGCGTGGGGTCTGTCGCTGAGCTCGCGCAAGTGGATTGCGTCATCTGCGGCGAGGCCGCGATTGTGCAAGTGGACATCCCCTTGTGCGATCCGGACCCGTCCTGGACAATCTAGCGCCACCCACGCGCGCCAAGAGAGAAAAAAAAAAAAAAAAACGCTGCCATTTCCGTTCCGACACACTCACACCCACGTTCCCACAGACAACTGCAAAAAGAAAAAAGAATTGATGACAGATAAATGTTTTGCGCTCCACTCAGGCGGAAAGCTTGGCGCCTCCTTCCTCGAAAACTGGCCCGCCCACTAGCCCGGCAAGGCGAGGCTGTCCCATTCCCCACTCCTCCGCAATGCACTGCCGCTGCTCCCCCCCCCCCGGCCACCCAGCTTTTCTCGATAGGGCCCTCTAGGTAGCCAATGGCGCCGGCCCCGAACCCTCGCCGCAGGGGAACGCAACGCCACCCCACAAGGGAACGGCGACCCTAGCCTAGAAGCGAAGAAGAGGGGGGAGAAGCAGAGAGGGGCGTGGACACCGAGACGACCAAAGGCGTGCTGCCAAAGCGGGGGGCTCACGAGGACGCGCGCCGTGCAAACAAACATGGACTTCAACAGCCTACCTCTTCGTTCTTGCGTTTCTTTTCCAGGGGGTGCACACCTCTCTGTGAATGTGTTGCGATGAAAGCTGAAGGAATGAATAAAAGGAAGAATAGAAAGAGGGAAATAGAGGAAGGAGCGCGCGCGCACGCTCTACGAGACGGTGATGGTCTGCGTCCCCGTGAAGGCGGCGGCGGGAGCAAGGTCGACCTTGTTGGTAATGCGCCCGTGCTCGACACAGACAAACTTCTGGTAGCCGTCCGCTGGCATGTCGGACATCCCAAGCGTCTTCTCCACCCACGGGTTCCACAGCACGGCCTCGGTCAGGTTGGTGCCGACCACCGTCAGCGTCTTGGGAGCCCCGGTCTTGGTCGCCGTCGTGATGGTGACGGGGTGTCCGTCCTGATCGAGGTAGATGCGGTCGATCTCCTGGTCGATGGCGTGGATGGGGGCCGCGGCGTTTTTCTCGCGGCCCTGCAGGTTGTTCAGCCACTCAGCCGAGTCGAGGCCTGCGATGCCAACCTTGGTGATGTCCGCCACCCCAAAGTAGGAATGGAAGGCGAAGCCGAACGTCAGCGCTGCGCTGGCGTGCTCGTTCTGGACCGAGAAGCTGAGGGACAGCTGCTTGGCGGTGAAGGCAATTGTGTACGTGACGGTGGCCCGGGCGCCTTCAAAGCCGGTGTCCTCGGCGCCACAGACCATGTCATAGGCCAGCGTCGCCACGCAGCGGCCATCCTTCTCGTTCACGCAGGAGACCAGGCGCCAGCCGTGGGACACGCGCAGAAACCCGTGCGAGACGGGCAGCGGGCCCAGATCCGAGAACTGCGGATAAATCAGCGGGACACCACCGCGGATCGCTTTGCCGTCCTTGTACACTGTCTTGGGACTAGTGTACAGGTGCTCCTCTCCATCGGCTGTGCGCCAGCTCGTGACGTGGGCGCCCTGCAGGTAGACAGTGACCTGCGAGCCATCGGCGGTGTTCACCAGCTCCAGGCGGCTGTGGTCAGGGAAGCTCATGCCTTGGTGTTGCTATTCTGCTTTGTGGGGATGGGTGTGAGTGCTGTGTGGTGCGGTGCTGCGTTTTGTAGTCGAGATAACGTTTTCTGTGCTTTTGTTGTGGCACTGTCGTTAGTCAAATAAGGTGAAATTGGTATACTGGGAGAGAATATATATGAATGAAATAGTGAACGTGTGCGTGTGCGTCTGCGCGTTGCAGTTTGTGGCTAATGGAGAATAGCACCGGATGTAAACAATTTGGCAGGTCTACCAGAGAAGCGCCCGAGGGAGCAGGTTAGAGAAAGGAGGCACGCTTTCGTTTGTGTGACGGTGCCTGGTACACAGGCCCGCGTACATTGACAGTCATGCCAGACGTCGGGTGAAGGTGAGTTCTCAACTCTTGTGTCGCAGGGCCAGCAGCCCGCATGGAACCGTGATGATCCTCCGTTGGTCGTGAGTTAGTACGTTCTGTGTGGCCTTCGTCTGTTTGTCCGTGGTGGTGTTGGAACGAGGAAGGGGAAGCAAGATGAACCATCAAGAGAACAACCCATATGGAAAGGAAAACAAAAAAAAAAGGTTTCAGCAGCAAGGAAGGGTGCACACAGCGTGGTGGATCGCTCCCTTGCTTGGAAAAGAAACAGGTGTATAGAAGATGGACTGGCAGAGTCGCTTGGGGAAGAGCACGTTAGCTGTTGGTCGCGAAGTATTTATGTTTTTGTTGTTTTTTTATATTGGGGTGGTGGAGGGGAGGTACAGGGGGACAAGGGGGTATGCGCCATCCAAGAACATGGGAAGCACATGTGGAGGGAGAACGCGTATTTGTGGCGAAGGAAGCTATGTGTTGTGTTTATGGACCGTTACGAAAGGGAACGCCTGTGTATAGAGGAATGATGCTCCCGCTGGCACGTGTGCGCCTTGCACATGAGAATGTCGGAATGAGAGAAAGGGGAGAGAGAAAATAAAGAGAGAGAAGACTCAGGCTGAAACTGGAAGGGTTCCTAACCTTTGCTCCAGACTTACTTCTTCTGCGCCTGAATGGCCTGCTCCAGACGGTGAATCGTCACGTCTGTGGTGGACTCAAAGGACGGCAGCAGCATGGGCGTGGTGCTCTGGTACACGGCGTAGAGCGGGAACTTGCGCTTCGTCAGTCGCTCCGTGATGGCACCCGTGGAGAAGTTCACCAGGGCCGTCAGCGCGAGGCACCCGGCCCACTGCCACAGGCCCATCGTCGATCCGGGCCGCGTCGCCGCCGCCGTCGCTAGCGTCACCCACATGGAGGCCTCACAAAAAACGTTGAGGTGGCGCGAGAAGCCAAAGGTGCCGGTGATGCAGAAGCCGTACTTGAGCACGCCTTCGCGCGACTTGGCCTTGGCCTCGTGAAAGCGCCACTGTTGGTCGTCACACAGTTTCTCAAAGAAGAGAAAGGTGAGGTGCGTTCCCACGAAGAGGTAGTCCCGCGTGGTCGCCTGCTCGAGGGGCAGACTCAGCATGGGCAGCGTGATGGCCCACAGCAGCCAGGTTTGGTAAAACGAAATGATGAAAAAGTTGAAGAGGGTCCACACAATAGGGTTGCTCATGAACGGCCAGGTGTGCACGTAGTTCCAGCGGTAGTCCTCACCACCACGCTGGTAGCCGCCGCGACGGTAGAAATTGTACGTCAGGCGCACACCCCAGAGCGTGATGGCCACGAGAAAGAGCACGGGCGGGGTCTGTACAAGAGCGAGCACGTCACCACACGAGTGGGGCGTCTTGCCTGCCTCCGCGATTTTGTACCCGACAATCACGGCTGCGTAGAGCACTGGCACAATCGACCAAGAACGGTCTACCCACGAATAATTGTCGTTGACAAACGACGCGACAAAGACGAGGGCGAAGACACCGAGCATAAGCACGAGGGACGCGTTGAAGCCGTCCGCCACCGCCCATTGCGCGGCTTGCTGAACGTGTGTGAGGACGTCCATTTCTGTGTCGAGCTTAGGATGAGAGTGTATAATATTTTCTTTGTGAGTGTGTGCGTGCGTCCTATACAGATTTGGATCGAATTTATGCTGCTGTCTTTTCTCGCGAGAAGGGATGGGTAAGGGTGGAAAGTCCGGACAGTTGAAGTTGTGACGAAAAGAACGAGAGAATTACAACTAGCTGAAATGTTTTAAGGAATTCGAGGCTAATACGATTCTTGAATATATTTAAAAGGGAAAAAAAAACGTGGGGACGCCGATAGACGTAGAGTGGTATCAAAGTCATAGGAGCACCGTGCGCGCCAGGTTGTGGTGCCACAAGCATGATGCCTCGGTAGGCGCTGATTGGCCCACACTCCTAGCTGGAAAGAGATGGGTGTGGGACATCAAAGCGGACACAGGGGGGCCGCTTCCTCTCGCGAGTGAAGGACACACGTTCCTCTCCGCACGCAAAGAAGGAGACCACCAAGCAGCATCGGACTTCCTCTATATTGGTTTGTTTCCTGTTGTTGCTGTTTTCTTAACGGTTTCTGTGTGAGTGAGTGTGTGTGAGAAAGAGAAATGAACGGACATAAAGATGAGAGTTAGGTGAGTAAACCTTCTCCTACGTCTCCCCAGATGTCCTTTTTTTTTCCAACCCGCACGTAACCTTGCCCCGCACCGCACAGCCTTGACTGGTCTAGGAAGTGAGAAAAGCTTTGCTTCTCTCTTTTTCGTAGCTCCCTTTCCAGAGCGCGTGTGCTCGCATGACGGATTACCGCCACTTCGTATCTTTGGCGGTGCGACTACCCTAGCGTGCAGAGTGGTGCAAATACGAACAGGAGGCACACGCACATACGGCCGCTTGCGGAGAGGAAGGAAGTCGCGACTAAAAAGAAAAAAAAAAAAGAGTGTGAGAAGAGACGAAAGTGTAGTGTGGAAACCTCTTAAGAAGTGAGAAGAGCGGCAAGTTTTTAAAAAAAAAAAAAGCGGACACGACACGCAGAGGTACGAAGAAAGGAGAACAGAAAATGGTGTGAACGGAAGAGTGTTTTTTTTTTTTTTTTTTAAGTGGTCATTGGACGCTGAAAGACAAGGAAAGGTTAGAGAACTGCACGTCGTGCAGAAAGGCGAGGTTCAAACATACAGGAGAGGTTTGCTTCAGGTCAGAGGTGCCACTTCGCGGCACATGACAGGGTGAAAACCAACGAAGCGACACTGTTTCGTTTTTTAGAGGAAAATCGAATCTGAAAGGCCCAACGAAAAGGGGGAAGTATATATATATTTGGTGGACTCCGGTGTGGATGAGCTCTTCCTCTTACGAAGCATCCAATGGTAATGAAGTGCCGAAGGTGTTTTTTTCCCCCTCTTCTCACTGCAACTGCCGACACTCAAGGGACGCTGAGGATTGAAAAATCGTGATGAGAGCATCTCTCACCGCGCCTTGCGGGGAAGAGAAGAAAAAAAAAAAGCGGAAACAAACGGGAAAGGAGAAGGAAACACGTCAATCGAGAGATAGAGAAGTGACATGTCGCGTCCGCGACGGGGCGGGGGTAGGAAGACAGCAGCTGGAAAAAAAAAAAAGTCAACGGGCGGTCAGGAAGGGGAAAGGAAAAAAAGATAGGAGATATCGTGGATGCGCATCTCACAAACATGCGCTCGACTTAACGAAAGACAAACGGTGGAAAGAGCAGAAGCTTGACAGATGAAGTGAAAAGGAAAAGGGAAAAAAAAAGACGCTCACAGGTACCCCCCGCTTCCGTAACCGTTCTACGTTTTCAACACAGTGAAAGACAAAGAAGGGGCGAAGCAGCCTTGTCGGTGACAAGGTAGGGGGAAAAAGAAAAAAGAAAAAAAGAAAAAAAAAGAGAAAGAGAGTGTTTTTTAAAATGTATCTCTTGCCTCTTTCGATCACATGGGAAGTAGGAAAAATCACCCGCGCTTTCACACATGGATAAAAGAAGACAAGCCCACAACAGCTTACTTCTTCTGCTTAATAAGGTCCTTGGTGATGTTCTTGTGGTGCGCCTCAATAGTGCCACCGCCAATCTCGAGCAGCTTGGCATCGCGCCAGAGCCGCTCCACCGGCATGCCACGGGAGTACCCAATGCCGCCCATCACCTGCATCGCCGAGTCCGCGACCCGCTTGGCCACGGGCGTGGCAAACAGCTTGGCGGCATCGCTTCCCAGCCGGTTCTTGTTGTCTGGGTGGACGGTACGGCTGATGGCGTAGATGAGCGCCTTGGCCGCCTCGGTATCGGCGTAGCCCTCGGCGATGAAGCGCTGGATTTGGCCAAAGTTGGAGATGTACTGGCCAAACGCCTTGCGCTGACTGCTGTAATCCACCATAAGGTCCACGCAGCGCTCGGCAATGCCCACGGCCATGGCGGCGAGTGCCAGGCGCTCAATCTCAAGGTTGCGCATCATGCCCATCAAGCCTTTCCCGGCCTCGCCCAGAACGTTTTCCTTCGGCACGACGACATTGTCAAAGAAGAGTTCGCACATGTGCGACGCGCGCATACCGCACTTGTCAATCTTGGGACCGTTGGTGAAGCCCTTCATGCCCCGCTCAAGCAGGAAGGCTGTGATCTTGCCATCTACCTTGGCGTACACAAGGTACACATCGGCGACGGTGCCGTTGGTGATCCAAGTCTTGCTGCCGTTGAGGATGAAATCACCGTTGGCGTCCTGCTTCGCGCTCGAGCGCATGGCCAGCGCATCGGTACCGGCACCAGGCTCAGACATTCCCATCGCGCCAATGTGCTCCCCGGAGAGCACCTTCGGGAGCCAGCGCGCGTGCTGCTCAGGGCTGGCGGAAAAGTAAAAGTTGTTGACAAAGAGCATCGAGTGCGCGAGGTAGGCGAGACAGAAACCGGGGTCGTACTTGGAGAGCTCCTCATGCACAATCACGGCGGCCGTCGCGTCGAGCCCGGCACCGCCGTCTTCCTCCGGGATCGTCACGCCGCACACACCAATGTCGGCGAGCTTCTTGAAGAGCTCTCGGTTGAAGTGGTTGTTGATGTCATCCTCGCGCGCGTGCTTGTCCACCTCCTCACGGGCGAACTTGGCAATCGTATCGCGAAGCATCTGGTGCTCCGCCGTGGGATTATAAAACGTCTCCAAGGTACTGGTCGCCGCGCCGGTGGCAGCGCCGCACCGCTGTTGTGCGAAGGCGAAGGTGCAGGCCTGGCTGGCCACAGCAGGGATTCGGCAAGCGACACGACGGAACATATTATATTTTTTTTGGTGTGCGTGCGGCTATGCTTACTTCACGACTGTTTGTGTTTCGTTGTTTCAGTATTACTCTGTTGCGTGTGAATACGTCTTTGTGGGTTTAATGGAATTTGGAGTGGAGAACAAACGAGAAGGGTTGTAACTCCTCTATATCGTAGCTCGTTTTCAGGGAAATGGAGATAGGAAAGGAGAACAAAACAAAACAAAGGACGGCGACAAATCTGCGAGTGAATCAGACCTTCACAGCTGACAGAAACACAACACCTAAGGGTAAGGAACGCGTGCAGTGATGATGAAACAAACAATTCAGAGGTATCTTTTTCAAAGAAAAAAGAAAGGAATTGGCTATGATTTTATGATGGAATCAGACGTTTTGCGAATGACACTGAAAGATCGAAACGAAGGAAAAGGCGAGGGAGGAAGCGTTGGATAGCTGATGAGCATAACTCTCGTCGGTGTCCTTGTACGTTGAAGTCGGTCTTACAAGGACAAGGAACTAACGCAAATCGCAGTACGGTGCTCCTTTGATTTGCTTGTCTTTTTTTTTTTTTGGATTTCGGGCATCTGGCTCTTTTCTTTCAGGAACTGTTTCTTTCTTCTTTCTTTTTTTTTTTTTTGGTGGGTAGGTTCTGTTATTCACCGGGTGAGGGTGTACTTATGGTTTGACAATGCCGGTTTGTTCTGTGAAGACGCTTTTCAACCACATCAAAAGGAAAAGGGAAGACGGGCATGGCCCCGCACGCACGCAGCAGGGAGTATTCGTACAGTGAGTGAACGACAGATGACTCCCAAAAAAAGACCACGGCTAGGACCAAGCACCATGACGGAATCGCCGCTCCATCATGCTTTACGCTGCCTAAGAATCGCCCGCGTCTTCGGAGGCAATTTCCACGTCCTCATTCCCCATCCCCAGATCCTCTACGCTGGAAGTTCCGTCGCCGCTGCAGGACCCTTCTTTGCTTTCCTCCGTCGCGCCGGCCGCCGTTTCTCCACCTCGCTCCGGCTTCACGTAGGTCTTGGGCCGAATGCGAGCAAAGGCCATGAAGGCCGCCTCATTCTCCTCTGGCTCTCCAGCATTCGCCGCGTCAGCCCCTGGCGCCTCTTTTCCTCTGCCAGCATCCGTCTGTGCGTCGCCGCCGCTAGCAGTCCTTGAGTGAACAGAGAGGAGGGCTTGCTCTGCTCCGCTGAGCCTGCGCACATCCGCGTGTGCCACCACGTCGCGCACGGCATCTATCAGATACCGCGTGGATTGGCTCGTCGTCAACTTGAGGCCCTTGTCCTCCGCGAAGCTCTCCAGTGTGAGGAGCAGCTCCTTGGAGTAGCGCGAGCGCACGCCCAAGACCGCGAGGCACTGCTCCAAGGCACTCAGCAGTGGGGTAGATGAGGTGGGCATACCCGCGTCGCCGTCGCCAGACGTGGTAGAGGCTGTGACCACGGGGTGACTGGCCGGAGATGGCGGCCCCTGTGTGTTTGTCTGGGCCGACCCGGCGCCCATGGCGCTGGCGATGCCAGGCTTCTCCGCAGCGGCCCGCAAGGCCCCCAGCGGGATTTCGCCTGCACGCTTGATGGGAGAGATGTACGCGTAATCGACGCAGCGGCCCAGGACATAGCCCTTGAAGTTCCACAAGGCCGCCTTGAGCAGCTCCGTGCCTTGAGTGACAGAGCCGGCCGCCCCATGTCTGCCGCCGCCCTGCTGCTGCTGCTGCTGCTGCGTGCGTCGGTGCGGGCCACCCTTTGGTCTCCGCCCTCCACCACGACGTCCCTGGGGCATGAAGCTCTTTGTTTTCTCTGTCAGCCGTCGGAGGAAGCTCACGTCGAGGGTGAAGTCTTCGCCAGAGAGCAGAGACCGGCGAAAGAATCCGTGGTTGCCACGCAGATCGCGGTAGCGCCGCCACAACTCCACCGCGTGCGACCGGACCCCGTCGTAGTAATCGCACCCAGACAGCAGCATAATGAAGACAAAATCCAGACGCCAGGAAGGGAGAAGGTCTGCCGCCAGCGGTGGGTTCGGCACCGCGCGGCTCCAGTGGTCGAGCAGCTCGCTAAGACAGGTCATGGTGAAGTCGTCCGGGTCAACAAGCGTGAAGTAGCGGTACGGTGTCGCGGCGAGGGAGACGAGCACCAAGTCAGAGTCATTGCCGACAATCGTAAAGGCGTCGTCGGGGTTGTACACGCCGCCGGCGGCGTCGTGCTGCCACTGCCGGCGAAGGCACCGCGCGATCTTCACCTCACCCTCGCCTGCCTCCGTGCAGCTGCTGAGGACGAGCCGCTTCCACGTTGGCGTCACCTTGTTGCTCGAAAGAAAGGCAAAGAGCACCCGCTCGCACGCAAAGACAAACTCGCTGCCCGCGGTGATGTGCTCCTGGCTCAAAGGAACCTCGGTATGCTCATAGTCGCAGGTGAAGAGCGTTGCCTCTGCGCTGCTGGTGAACGGAGGGGACGGTTTCGGCGCAGGTTTTGGTGGTGCTGCGGGGAGCCCTTTCCGCCGCTCCTTCTGTTCCACCAGTTTCGCCACGGGCGCCACGCCATCGAAGACAACGACGAGGGTTTCACTCGGTTGAATGCGGCGCAGAATGTCCTGCACGCGAGCTTTCACAGCCTGCAGTGTGGCCTTTGAGGTCGGGTGGCTCGCCCTGTAGCTGGTGTGAAGGATCGCGTTCATGTCAAGCAGGAGGTGCTGCGGGCGCAGCGCGTACGCCAGGCCGCTGTGTGGGGGCACATGATCCGTGTCCTTTGGGGGTTGGTATGTGATGTGGTGGTGCTCCACATACTGCCACAGCCCTTTCACGCCCATCCCACACAAACAGACACGCGCGCTCGGAGCCTCCTGGGTGGATGAAGAGGGAACAAGTCCCTTTTTTTTCTCTTTTTTTTTTTATTTCTTCAACGTGACAACGAAAAGATGTTACTTTGAATGACGTGATGGGATATCCATGTGACGTTGGTTTTCGTTGCTTGCTTGTTTCGCACGTTAGGAGAGAGGAACAGAGAGACGATGGGCACAGGCAAGGAGCGGTGTAAGGCAGGGGAGAGCAGAGTAGCAGGATCTTTGGTCAGCGCGACGGGGCCAATCGAACGCATTCGTACTCGGGAATTTATCCTCCGTTCGTTTACCCCGTGTTGCAGCTGTTCTATTTCAGCCCCTTCTTCTCCGTGCCCCCACCCTCCGCTGTCGTGGTGGGGAGCGGAGCGAGAGAGAAAAAAAAGGAACCGTGCGAAGCCACGGCCTGTGTGCTACATCCCCTTTGGCTGGGCCGTTGGCGTGCAGGCTGTGAAGCACACACCTCAGTCATTGCATTACTCATATGCCTGACGGCTTGTTTAGGTTCGGCCCAGGAAGGAGGAAGGCAAGCGGAAAGAGAAAAGAAACGTCACCACCTCCTCTACGCACTCGTGTGAACCTTGTCACACCAGCAGCGTGTGTTTTCTATGCGCTTGGTTCCTTGTTCGTGGATTTTCCTTGCAACTGTGAAAGCGTTGTATCGGGATGGGAGCTCATCGCTCCTGCCCAGAGTCCCGAAGCAAATAGGGATGGGGAAGAGAACATCATGGTTAGCAAGCGTGACAGGGACAGGGGCGAGCAAGTCAAAAGCAAGCGCTCAGAGCGATATAAACGGGGGAATATAGCACAGTTCCGGTACCTTGGAATCATGACAAGAGAAAAAAAAACAGGCAAGGGAAAAGAGACTCATACAGAGGAAGAGAGGGAATCGGTTCATATCCCAGGGACTGCTGCACTGAAGAGAGAGGGGAGAGAGAAAGAAAAAAAAATAGGAATAAGCAGCAATCCATGTGTGTGTGTGTGTGTGAGAGAGAGAGGAGACAAGCCACAAGGGCGCATTTATTTTGACGCTTTCCTCACTTGGTTATATAATGGTCACTGCCTTCGTGTCAGTGTGAGCAGCATAAGAGCTTCTTTAAAAGCAGAACAGATGTGTTATTTTGAAAAAAGAATTGAGTTGGGTAAAGAAACCAGAGTCAAAGAACCGACAGGGGGTGAAACCACGTGAAGCGAAAAAAGAAAAAGGATATACGGTAAGCGGGAAAAAAAAAACAGAAAACAACGGTTAACCGCGACGGAGATGAGAGACACGAGGTCGCCGCTTGGCATCCGAATGAGGAAACCATTGGCGATTCAGTTTTTGTTTTTATATTTCATTTTAATGTTAGTGTCTTCCGTTCGTCGTTTGATATCATATAGCAGCATTATTGGGCCAAGTGAAAAAAAAAAAAAAAAGGTGCGAGGATATTAATCTACGAGGGAATAGGGATAGGAGTAAAGCGCAGGAGAACAGGCGAATAGGAGACGACAACGTGATATAGTGCGCTGGGAATGAGGGTATAGGTGTATCTCTGATATAATTTTATACGTTTTCCGCCCTTGTGTGCCCGTCACGTACACAGGGACGTGGGCAGCATGTTGACGTGTTGTTATATAGTGTTAGGAAAGAAGTTTCTCCAAGTATTGGGGGAGTCGTTCTCTTTCCAAAATAAAATAAAAAATAAAATAAAAAGTGAAACGTTCACCATTCCGTCGATGCATCTTCTGCAGGTAAGCAGCGGGGATGCAGCCAAAGCGGCCCCAACGAGAGAGGGCTCTCAACGCTTTGGAAAAGAGAGGAAACAGCGACCACTTAGTATCTGAGAAAAAGAGGAAGGCCCAACTTGGTCAATGAAGACAACTGACCCGTCTGGGAGACGCGAAGAGGAGGAGGAAGGGTAAAAAAAAGTTGGTTGGGATAGGAAAACGTGAATCTGCAAGAGTTCAGACGACCTCGCCCCGTAACGTGAGCGCATCATTCCCTCAATGGTGCCGTAACGCTGTGGCTTCTGCGCACAAGTGAAGAGTGCAGAAGGAAGAAACAGCTCAGAGCTGTCCTCTCAGCGGTGGGGAGAGCTTGGAGAGACGGGTTGGGCACGGGATAAGGAGAAAACGTGAAGGATAATAATAAAGGAAAAGCGGAGGAATAATATTTGAAGAAGAGAGAGAGTGGGAGAGGCTCACCCGGCGGGTTGGGAACCTAAACACGACGCACGCCAATGTGCCCGACGGCGGCGCACAGGCGCTATAGAGGCAAACAGAAACAACATGGTAAATCCTAGTTTCACTATTCTGTCGCTTCACTGCCTCCTGCCTTTTACAATCGCTTGGCTCTCCCCTTGGTAGGCATTTTCTTTCCTTTCGTTCGCTTTGTCATCTCCGCTTTACAGTTTACTTTTTGTCTTGCTGGCGTTCGCAAGTTTGGTTTCCCATCTGTGCTTCAAAAAAAAAAAAAAAAAACTGACGTGTTGGTCGCTTTTCTTTGTAGTTGTTAGAGTGCTTTTGATGAGAATTGGAGAAGGGTGTAAGAAGAGACAAAAAAAAAAGAAGACGAAATGAAGACGAGAAACGGAAAGAGAAAAAGAAACAAGAAATGAGAAATGAGGAAGGAAATGTGATCGTGGCACAGAAAAGGGAGAGAGAGAGAGGGGGGTAAGAAAAAAAAAGACCTGAAGAAATGAAAGCAGGGGGGAGGGGGGCCTGCTGCTACAGGAGCTTTCGCTGGGTCCCCACGCGTCATTGAGCCTCGAACGGATAGAAAGAGGGGATAGGGGCGTAGAAAGTAACATGAGCGGGCAAAAAAAAGAAAGGAACCGATGAAGGGCGTTAGCACGTAATTAGGTCCCCAAAGATACGTGTGAGTTCTTGTAGGCACACGTGGAGGATAAATTCCTTTTTTTTTCATTTGTCGTTCTACTTGGAACCTTGCGCAGCCTGAAAAAGATAGCGTTACAGAGAGACGATGGCAAGCGATAGAGTTCTAAGGAGGTAAGACGACCGCATGCTCGTACGTTAGAGGGACGAAGGTGGTGATTACAAAAGAGAAAAAAGGAAGCACAATGACGCAACGTCGGTCATGATTCACTCGAGTACCGGCAGCCGTGTGTTCAAGCGGGCGGTCTCATAGAGTGGAGGAGTACGTCGTTACGTTGTTTTGAAGAACAAAAAGAACGTACGAAATAAGAGTCAAGGCAAAGGGGGAGATAGTCGAGTGGGAGGGGGATAAGGGGGAGTTTACGATGAGAGGAAGAGAAGGAGAAGAAGCAGTTGACAAGAGCTACAAAGATCAGGAACACCAGAAGGGATTCAAAGCAAAAGCGTGTGAGACACCATGTCTGATGCCCATCACAGGGGAGAGAGAAAGCGAAAGTAAGAGTGAGAGAAAAAAAAAAAAGTGACGCCGAGACGAGAAAACGGAGTGGTACGCACGTCTCGCCGTGCTGCACGCGCGAGGAAATTCTCTCGGCAGAGATCAATGCCATACCTCAATAAAGAAGGAGAGGGGGGTGTAGGAAGGGAAGCGCAGGACGTCAGCACGGGTCGAGAGAGGCAGACAGATGCAATAAAGCTGTCTCGTCAGAGCAAGGGGCAGATTCACGAGAAAAGAGTACGGAAAGGGAGAAAGTGAATACTAAACAATAAAATAAACGCATTTGCGCTTAGAGAAGAGAACACGTAGGCGCATACTACTTATGACTTGAACAAGAAATAAAAAACACTACGAACGCGTGTGAAGCCTTGGGTACCAATCCCTTATGGATCTCACGCCAACCACAAGAATAGAAAAAAGAACGTGAACAAAAGAAAGCACAACAAAGGAGGTGGGGTATACTAGCTATATGCAAAGACGACGCTAAAGGAGTATCCGCTTTTATTTTTTCACACATACACAGCACTGAAAGTTACTACGAGACGCCAGACGCATGGGGTATCTTCGCGAAATGCGAAAAACAACCCAATGCACTATCGGGGCTAAGCATATACCGCTGACGCAGCGCAGCAAGGGCCCAGCAAAAAAAAAAAAAAAAAAAAAGAAGGTGCCACACACGAGCACCCGTTGAAAACCAAAGCTACACGCACAGACCATATAGAACAATAGTGATAAGAAACGAAACCATGTAAGAGATGAAAATACGTAAAGGTGTCCCCTCAGGTAAGGCGCAAAGATGAACAGAGGCGAGACAAGGAAGAGGAGAAAAAAGAAGGAAAAAAAAAAAAGAAAAGAAGAGAAACACAAAGTACACTGATAGTATAGCATTAATTTTCCAGTTGCAAGAGCAAGAAGTTCGACGGAGTAGAGAGTGAGTGAGAGGGAAAGGGGGAGGGACAGGTGAGATCGAGGAGTTTGAAGAAGGGGCGGTTGTATATGAAACGGGGCTCCTGCATATACGTGGAAAACGGCGGCGGCACATATATGCGCGCGCGCGAGGGAAAACGGGATTAAGTTCTGCGTTAACAGCAAAATAAAAAACAAAAAATATTAAAAAAGGAATGAAAGGGACGACGTAGAGGTGAACATAGGCAGCTGCGCAGCTGCTGGTTTTATGCTTAGTCAAAGTAAAAATAGAAAAGGTATTCTTATTGAGAACCAGAAATGGAGAGAACGCCTATTATGCAAAACACCAAAAGAAAAAAAAATGTTAAGAGTGTGGTAAAAGAAAGTACGGCTTTGGACATCTGTCGACTGCGTCTACTTGCATTGTACTGATCATGATACATCGCAAGGAGACAGATGGCTTATATTGTTATTCATTTACGCATTCATGTATTTTATTTTATTTTATTTCGCCGCCGGGACATCTTATCGTCAGACGATTTTCCACGTTATGTTTATGTTCCACTGTCAGCGAGGCTCTGATTGTGAAAAGGGATGAAGAGAAGTAGAGAAAAGGGGAGAGGAAAACTCACCAAATGAACACTTCGAAGAGTCCGTGAGAGAGCGGGGTTAGATAAGCCAGCGCTGCGTGGAAGCCGTGTGCTCGCGTGTGGAGACAACGGCGGGAAAAAGAAGAGAAGTCAGACGGAGTAAGGAGTGCCGTGGATGAGGAAGAGGTCAGGGATGAGGGTTGAGGAACATGCAATCAGCCAGGGATAAGGAAGGGGGGAAAGAGGAAGAAAGAAAATAGCATGATGGTGGCGTCTCTTCGCATGGGACTTCTCTTGTCGTTATATTATATTTTCCTTTTTTTTTTTGTGTGTGTGTGTGCTTGTGCACCTTCCCTTCTCCTGAAGGTGTGTGAGACGTTGTCGGCGTGTGTCAGAGTGCGTTTGTTCTCTCTCGAGCTGGGGTGGAAAAAGAAGAAAATGATATCATCAGCAAGCTGAAACGAGGAGAAAAGGGTTTCTCCACAGGGTTTCTTCTGTGTCTCAATTGCTGAAGGTTAGCGGCAGCGTCGGAAGCTCGCCTGTCCGTCTTTATCATGGGAGCAACAAGGATAGCATGCCCATGACACAATCCCCGACGCGGCACAGACGCGGACGACACACAAGCTTACGGACAGAGACAACCACTGACACGGTCGAACCTCTGAGAGGAGAGGCGAAGAAAGAAGAGAAGGAAGACAAGAGAGTTGTCCCATGGTTCTTGTTGTTTTTACTGATGTTTTGTCAAGACCAGCACGTCAAGCAGCTGCGAAAGTGTATAGTAGACCGCAGGAGGGATGAAGAAGAAAAAAAAAGAGAGAGAGAAGGAAGGAGGCAAAGGAAATGGAAAAGGTGAAATTGAAAAAGCGTTCGATAGCGCAGATGGTGTGATCTGTTCAGGAAAAGCCATAACAGTTGGCATAGTGGTAGAAGTAATAACGTGGGCGGCGACCGATGCGAGGGAGAACGAAAACGAAAAATGGAGAGAATAGAGAGATGGGGGGGATATAAGACTGGGAGTCTTGCGTTGCGTCGCTCTCATGTGTTATGCAGAGGAGTGAGCTGCAAGTTGGGAACGGGCAGAGGAACAGATGTGAACAAAACAGGAAAGAGCATGGGCCCAGGGCAATAGCGGAGGTAGGTCATACGTGTCTGGGGAGTAAACAGAATGCGGGGTAACACTAACGTCAGTTTGTTGTTCTCTCTTTGCAGTGACTTCGCTCATGTGAGCTCGTGACTGACTGCGCGTGCAGTAAATAATAAAAAAAGGAAACTGACGCAGAAGACAGCACAAACGAGTAACACGTGATGGGCCCAGCGACTGAGGGGTGGATGGTTGGCATGTTGGAAGGGACGTATTGTCCCTGCGAAGCTGCGCTCTTATATGGTGACGAGGGAATCACTTCCGGAGCCACTAACGGTTTGCAGAAGTCGCTTGCTTCGCTGCGCCGCGGTGAGCGGCTTGGCGGGCTGTGCCTTGACCTTCTCCCCTGTGAGACGCGCACCTACTGTCTCTGCGCTCCCACTGCTCGCACTGACGCTGTCCTGCGCGAGTGCGCACGACGGTAGCGGCGAGTGCATGTGCGTGGGACCGCTCCGGTTGGCCGGTGGGCTCGTGCTACCTGCGCGCAGCACGGTGTCAGCGCTGCCGGCAAGGTTCGTGGCGGAACGCAGCGTCGACGTTTGTGTGTGGCTGCTGCTCTGTCCTTCCACGGATGTGCTCGTCGCGGGCACCGGTCTGGGTGACGCGGAGGACGAAACCGCCGGATTCACGGGGCGGTACAATGTGCGGTCGTACGAGAAACGCGGACGGCTAGGGGTGGGAGTGCGTGGACCACTGTGAGCGTGTTGCTGCTGCTGCCGCTGTTGCTGCTGCAGCTGGCGCTGCGCGGCGATTAGGGCCGCCTCCTCCCTTGCCGCTTGCTCGCTGACGGTCATCGGCTCATCAAAGGAGCTGCGCAGCGAGAGGACAGGAGATAGCGCCAGCTTGCGGCTGAGAAAGACAGGGTCACCCGGGCGGGATTGCAGCGGCGCCAGTCGAGAGGCGTTCCCCACGCCGCCACGCATGCCACTGCTGGGCGAGCGCTGTGCCAGCGCCGCCCGGTGCCTGCCTGTGTCGCTGTCAGGCATCTGCACCACACGCGTCTGCGAATCGTCGAGCAGCAGCACGTTCCGGTCAAAGACAATGACCGAGGACGAGCGACGGCTACCGCCGCTGGCGCCCTCTTGCATGCTGGCGCTGGTGGAGTTGAGGTGCTCCTCGCCGCCCACAGACTGCACGCGGGCCTCGTGCAGCGGGGAAGCCTCCAGCGGCGTCACGCCCGCACCACCCATCAGCGGGCCAGCGGTGGTGGCACCGTTGGGCAGCCGATGGAGCGGGGCGAGGCGCCGACCCGCTGTCACGTCAATCTCGCTGGCCACCGCCGAGGAGGGCGCGGAGGGCGTCGAACCAGTCTCCTTGCTGAACGGCTCCCGCGCGCGCGGGGTGCCGTGGTCCGTGGGAAGAAGACTCTGCGTCGACGTCAGCCCGTGAGAGCCGTAATGCGTTGACAAGCTATCGCGCGTACCTGTAGTAGAAGAGGGTTTGGGGAGGAATGCGTTGTGGCGCGGTGCTGGCGGCGTGCTCGCGCGAACGCCCGCTGCTGCGCTGCCCACAGAAGCGGAGAAGCTACCCCTAAAATGCAGCGAGGGCAGTTCGCTGGGATTTGCCGTGCCGCGGGGCTGCTGCCTCTGGCCAAGTGGAGCGTACGGAGAGAGAACGTCGCCCGGCAGGCGATCAAGGCTCTGTGTCAGCCGCGACCGGTCGGTGCCGCTGCCGGCCTCGACACTGCGCAGGTTAAACCCGCGGCCAATGCGCTTGCCAGTGTCGCTGGAGCTGAGGTACGAGTGCGGTATCTTCCACTGGCCCATCGCCGCCAGCATGAATTGTGCCGACGAATCGTTCAAGTCCTCGTCGTCGTCGTCAAAATCGGCATCGAAGTCGTCGTCGCCACTGCCCCAGGAGTCCTCACGGGTGCTTGGGGCGGGCGGCGCACCGCTGCCAGGCACCGCCACACGTTCCGCGCTCAGGGGAGAAGGAGAGGACGCCCCTGCAGGAGGCGGTGATCGGCGCGGTTCTCGTGTCGACTGCGCCGCCTGTGGCCCCGCATCGTGCGCAGCGATGGCCTGACGGAAAGCAGCCTCGGCAGTCCGCGACGATGCCATCGGCTGCCGCGGTGTAGGCGTGTTGCTGCCATCCATGTTCACAGACTGAGGCACTGCGGTGAGGGAGCCAGGGAGCGTAGGGGTGTGTCCGGTGTATTCCCTGCCCGCCCTCGGTGTTACCACATTCTCATGCCCAAGCGACGCAGAGCCCGCTGTGGGGCTCTCCTCTCGCGAACCTCGACCCGTGCCAGAGCCGTTGGCCGGGCTTGGCGGCAGGGACGTCAGCACACTGGGGCCCCCACGCTGCGTGCCGGCGCTTGTCACACGGCTGGGGAGCAGAATCGAGTCTGGTGCACCTCTGCTCCACGATGCGGTGGTGCTGCCACTCCGATTGTGCGCCTCAGGGGAAGGGCTGCGCCCCGCGGTGGCGGCGGCGGTGGTCCCGCTGGCGGTCACCCACCGGCCCAGAGGGGGTGCGACGTGGCTGTGTGATGGCATACCAGGTGGCGACACGGTCGACGCGTTGGAGGGCGACGTGAGTGCCGCGCTGCACAGAACAGAGGCACTGCCCTCCTCACTCTTGCGGGGAGAGACTCCCTTTGGGGAGACCAGGGGGCCTGCGGTCACGGCTGCCGCGGTGAGGTAGGGCACGGGTGGTGGCTGGCGCGCTGCCCGCTCCTGCTGTTGCAAGAGTTGCTCCCGTTGGTGCCGACGCACCTCCTCGGGCACGGCTCCGCCTGAGACGACGCGCAGCGGCTCCTCGTCCAATTGCAAGCTGGAAGCGTGGCCCATCGTGAACTGGTTTGGGTCTTTTGTATTTCCCTTTTTTTTCTCTCAGCTTTTCGAGCCTTTTGTCTCGAATTCGACACGCGCGTTTGTGTGTCCGTGCGTCTGTCGTGATCGTCGATTGCTCAAACCACACAAAGGAGAAAACGTGTGTCCTGTAAGTAGGAAAGACGTGTTTGAAAAAGAAAAGAAAAAAACGTTTAAAACGGAGGTGGACCAAAAGACGAAATGTTAAAGATGCGAAATAGCGAGCCGACAATAGCCGTTCAACTTCCTTCTTTTTTTTTCTTTTTTTTCTTTTACTGTCGTCGCGGTTGCCGTCCTTTGAATGTGCGCGTTCACACAACGTCTGGAATACGGTGGGATACTGTTTTGGCGTCCGTGGTACCGTGTCCGTGCAATGTGTGAGAGTCCACTTTGTGAAACAACAACAAGAACGACAGAAAGACGCAGAACACGCGAAGCTATACACGGGCAATCGGCTCCTGCAAATGGCGTTTACCTTGTGATGACCACGTCAGGTGTATTTCTGAAAAGAGAGAGAGAGAGAGAGAGAGTAGATTTTAAATAAAGAAATAAATACGTAAGGATGAACCACGTCAGAGTTTCAGTTCGAAGGAATGCAAGCGAGCAGCGATTATGTTAACTACTGATGCCGTTTAGAAGAAGAGTTGATTGAATTTGAGAGCCAAAAAAAAAAAGTTTCTTTCTCAAAGGTGAAGATGGATGTTTGAAAGGAAAATGCAAAAAGAAGAGCAACCTCTTTTTTTTTTTTAATCGGAACGAGTGATTGTACCGAATGTCAGCGCGTCAACAGCTTCAGTTTCGTTGGCGGAGTTCGCGACGCAAATACAAGGACGGTTGCTCTTCTGTTATTCTATTCCCCCTCTTCTTAATTCTGCACAGGATAAGGAGGGGGAGAGAGAAGTACTATGTGGGGCAACAGAGTGGTCAGACAATCGAGAAAAACAAAAACAAAAGAGAAAGAGAAAGAGAGCTCGCGAGGAATGTTGTGTAGCCAAACACAAATTAAAAAAAGAAAGGGATGGGGGGAAGAATCGAAGTAAATAAATTTCACAAGAACGGAACTCTTGTGGAGGACACGTAACGAAAACAACTGGTAGTGGGGATGGAGAAGGGGAAAGAGAAATAGGAGTTCACACCTACGGGAGAAACAGAACAACAAACACGGTATGTTGACGGAATGGTGGAAAAGAATATTGGATGCGGGAGAAAGAAAAAAATAGGGAAGAATAGTACGAACAGATACGAAAAAATGGGAGGAAAAGGTAAAGAACACGAAATAAACAAGGGAGAAGAGAAGACAAAGCACAAAGATAACAAGTATTGTGAACGAGGCTAAATCGATCTGAGGGATGAGAAGAAGGAAGAAGAAAAAAAAAAACAGCAGTGTGGAGGGGGGCGGAAAAGGGAAAAGAAAGCTGTAGCGTAAAGGTAGAATAACACCTCGGTGTGGAAAGAGAAAGGATAGCAAGCAGGCGGCAAAAAAAAAAAATGTAAAATGTAAAAACAGAGCAGAAAAGAATACCGGACCTTTTTTTTTGTTGATGCTGCTGTTGGCGGTGTGCAATATCCTTCGTTGGGTCCTCTAGAAATGGAGAGAATTTTGCGTCCTGGTCTTTCAGCAAGACGTGAACGGCTGCGGGAAACACTCAAGACAGTAGACACCTCTCACAAAAAAAAGGGGGGGTCTAGGATCAGAAGGCGCGTGCTGGGTACTGTTTCTGTTGTCTTCTGTCTTTATACAATTACTCGAGAACAAAGATATGTGAGGAGAGCGGGTGTTAGCAAATAACAGAAATCTGTTTCAGGGAAAAGGAAAGATGTTTGGAAAACGGATAACGGCTGAAATTGCAGGAGGAAGATGGGGGGTGGGGGGTGCGGGGGTGAAAGTAAAGCTACAAGAGTGAAAATCAGTGTCGTCTGGATAAGTAACGAAGCCAAATAAGAAAATAGGGTGCGACTCGAAGGTGGGCGGGGTGCTTTTCACTTTTATTTGCTTCGCGGCTGGCGTCAGATTCTGGGGATGGAAAGAATTCTCGTAGGTTGGGAAAACAGGAGGGAGAGAAAATATATAATTTTTTTTTTTTAAAGCAGTGAACGAGACCCAGTCTTTCTTTTGTACTTTCTTTCTAGTCCTTTGTTTGAGTGTGTGCGTGTTTGTTTTTCCTTTTTTTTTTTTTTTGCCTTCTTCGTAACGGATGCTTTGTTTCCGTTACCTGTCGTGCAATCTCCCCAAGGGATGTATACTCTGTTCTCACTTCTCGTCCTTGTTGTCGGGGAGGGAGAGAAGGGGAGAGAGGACGGAGAAGTTCGCGTTGAGTGAAGCGCTTCTGTGTGTCTGTGCGTTACCCTTTCACGTTTCAATGTTCTTATCTTCCAAGGCACTTCCCACACTAGCGTTTTGCTGTGGAAGTGGAAAGAGGCCAAAGAGGAACGATCTGAAAACGAAACGCTGAAGGATCGACAGCAAGAACGACACAAAACTGAGTCAGAGAAACGCTTGATGAGGAGCTGGTGGACAGGTGAAGCGAAGAAGAAAAAAAAAAAGGACGGATAGAACGAGGAAGAGAAAGAAAAAAAGAAGGTCTGTTCAGGAGTCAGACGTTGGACTCGGCTACAAAACGAAAAACGAGCACGCGACGTCGAAGGACAGAGAAGAGAGAGGAAATGAAGAGGAGACAAATGGCGGGGGGAGGGGGGGTTGATTCACATGTGGCATGCGTACGCGCGCACCCGCTTTGACGCTCATGAACACGCTCTTGTCTGTTTCCGTTTGCGGTTGCTTTCAAGCCCTCATGAAAGGCCAAAGGTGCCGCCTTCCGACCGCTTCACAGCGCGCACTGTAGCATTCAATGAGCGGTGTACCATTGTTTCACATACACCGGCTCTTCAGAGAAATCTCAGTATTCCTCTTTGTCCTAACTTTTCTCATTATGTTCTTCAATTTTTCGTTTCTTCGTGCTTGTGCGACGTCCTATCTCCTGTAGGTCTGTGATATTTTGGCAAAGTTCGAGAAGAGCACATGTGTCTACCAGGGATCCATTCGGACGGGCGGAGAGAGAGAAGCGCGCAGATCACTCAACGGACTCCAGGGGGGAAGGGGAAAGGAAACCTCCACAAAAGATGAGATACGCGAGGTATCACCAGGGATAAAAGGTGAGTGTGTTGCTCATTTTTTTTTTTCTGAGGCGACGTCCTTGTCCGATTACCGCCCGTGCTGCCCAACAATGGCCTTCTCAAGCGCACTGCTGACAATCGCCTTGAGGATAGGCTTCCCCACTGTGCAGAGGACGTTGAGCTTCGTGACATCGCTGTGCAGCCCAAGCGAGCCGATGCTCACCTTTGCCTTGTCAATCTGTGAGACAACCGCACCAGACAGCAGCAGCGCGGCCGTGCCCACCACAGAAAGGGACACCTTGGACAACGAGACCTCCACTGTGCCATTTGTGTACCCGCGCGCGTAGTAGTAGTCGTCGTGTTCCGCTGTCTTGCGCCGATCGGTGCGCTTGCGTGCCTCGCAGGCGACGCGGCTCTGGCGCGCGGCCTCGGCCTCGTCAATGTAGGCGAAGTGGATCGGCTCGAGCTCGAGGGAAGTGACCCTCACCTTCGCCTTAATAAACCCCGCGTCCTTTGGGTCAATCGCGGCCTCGCAGCGCTCCAAGTCAAACACCGCCCGCTTCACCACAATGGCGCTCGTGGAGACAAGTTTGTTGCGAAAGAAGGGAAAGCTGCAGGGCGCCTCACTCATGCCGTCGCTCAGCTTCTTGCCAGTGAGCTCCTGCGACACAACGTACAGCAGCGAGCGGACAATAGGTTCCATGCGCTCCACAAAAAGAGGGCATTCCTCAGAGATGTGTTGTACAATGTAGCAGCGGCCGGCAGAGTTGAAGATTTGGCTGTACGGCTGTAAAAGGCGTTCCATCGCCTCCAGACGCTTCTCCTCGGCGTTGAGAAACGCAAACGCGTCCTCGGCATGAGAGAGGTCCTCCGCATCGCCGCCGCCGCCGCCGCCGCCGTCCTCCACCCCACCGTGGGCGTTGCCGTACTCTTCTGGAGCCCCGCGCCCGTCCTCCCTCGGCGCGTCCGCCTCGTCCTTCTCTTCGCCGTACGGTGTGTGGCTCCCCTGTCCGCCCACAAGGGCTCTCTGCACGCGGGCACGCCGTGGCTGTGCGGCGGCAAAGAAAGGGGGCGCGTCCGGATCGTCTACAAGTGGAAGGCTCGTCACGGTCGGAGACGAAGCCTTTGTGGGACGTGGTTTGTCGTGACCCTTCTTTTCTTCACAGGCCTTGTCGGCTTGCGTTTGCTGGAACACCAGGTCCAGTGGTTTGCGCGCGCGCATACGATCATGCACCCGTTGCGGCGTGCTGTGCCGCTTCTGCCGCTCGCGCAACTGCTGACGTGCAAGCGTCCGCGGGGTGGGGGGCATCCCATCCCCTCTAACCTCCACACCGTCTGTCGGGGAGCCAGAGTCAAAGCGCCCCTTCGTCTGCTCCAGCGCTGGTGGACCGGAGGTGCTAGCCAGGCCGTCGCTGTGGCTGCCCGTGCACACGTCAAACGAATTGTTGTGGTTCTTGTCCAACGTGTCCGTCGGCTGAAGGCCACCAGGCTGCGTCTGAAGCAAGTTGGGTGGGGAACCACTCCGGTGATTGGGAAACAGATCTTCGCGGGCGGTGCGGTCGCCTGTGTTGCTTGGCCCTTGGACGTCCACGGGTGGTGTGGCAAAGCCGAGGGCAGGGAGCGGGCTGCTCGGCCCGTCGCCGGCCAGCGCCGCCAACGAGTCCCTGCGAGCTTCCTCCTTTTGGAGAGGTGTTCGAGGGCTATTCTGCGGTGTCCGCCTCTCGGGATGTCCCGGTGTGGCGGCGGGTGGGTCGGTGTGCAGGCTGTTCCCTAGCGACATGAATGGAATGTCAAATATCGTGGAGTTCTCAAATATGTTAAACATGTCCTCCTGCTGGGCCTGAGCTTCGGCCGGGCCGACGCGCAGCGCTTTCGGTGCCCATCGGACAATGGGCGCGACGGGCCCTTTGCCTTCGTCCTCCTCTAAATGGCTTTCAAATCCCGTGAGCACGGGAACTTCGAACGAGGACGCGGTGGGGGTGCTAGCTTTTGCTGCCGCTGCCGCTCGCACTGGCGTTTCCTCTGTCCCTTCGGCATGGCTGCCGTGGTACTTACGGGCGCCGGCAGGCAGTGGGGTGCGTCGCGCGCTGTTCCGGTTGGGAGACCGCGCTGCGCTACCACCACAACCTGAACTGACGCCCTGATGCTGCTGGTGCTGAGACGGGCGGCACGTGGGCAATCTCGCGAGCTCCTCTGCGGTCAGGGGGAGGTGCTGCTGGGTAAACGCAGGGAAGCTCTTCTCTGGGGCGAGGAATGCCGCATCCCAGTCTGATGTGTCAACGGCAAAGGTGCGCACCGTGCGGCTGTACTCACGGGTCTGCGAGAGGCCATCAAAGAGTCCTGGCCGCATCACGTCCGCAGCCCGTTCCTCCAGCAGTTCGGTGATGCCAGCGAAAGCGTTGGATCGGTCAGAAGGGGGGATCTTCTCGTTGCGGCTAAGCTCGTACTGCTCTTTGAGATAGGGCAGGCCGTAGACATCCGGGTTTAGGACGTCGTACGCCGTCAGCGCCGCGCTGCGGGTGTCGACGGCGGCCATGGCAACGTTGGTGATGTCCTCTCGAGCACCGTAGGGGAAAAGTGCCTCGAGGTACTGAATGCGGTCGCGCATGGACGGCTCGGGGAGGGTGGGGACAGCTTCGCGGTCGGCCAGGCCGCATCGGCCAGGGGTGCTGGCCGCTAATGTGACATTCGCGACGTCCGTCTCCGCTTCTCTGTCGTCTTCCTCGGTCGGGTAGAACACCTCAGAGTGGTCCTGGTGTGGTTCGTGGCACTCTGTCTGCATGGCTGTTGTTGTTGTTGATTTCGTTCTAAGTGCTTTCCTGTAGCCAGGGTTCTACGCGACAAAAGGGTTGAGGTGGCAAACACAAACCAAAAAAGGAAAAGCAGAGCTGGACGAGGGACAGTCTAAACACGTAGCAATGAAGCTTAGGCGAGGTAAAGAATAAAGAAAAGAGGAGTATAGCAAACGACTGCGCTACCAATCCAGGGTCGTTCGCAAGCGAGGAGGCAACTTGTGAGAGTGAGAGGAGGGAGGAAAGAGAAAGAGCGTCCCCCCGGTATGCAAATTGAATAGACACAACGTGGGGGGAAAGGGGGAGGGGAAAAATGGAAAAGACACCCAAAGCGGCAACGGCTTGCTTGTGAAGGGGTGGGGGAAACCAAAAGTGGGTAGAAGTAGTCAGCCTCTCCTAACCGCCGAACCCGTGCAGAAGGACGCACGTTGTGGAGATCGAAAGACAGCGCAAGGAAGAAAAAAAAAAAAATTAATGATGTGTCGCCGTGACGGACGCCTTACGCACAGCCCACAGACCCGCACCCCAGAGTGAGGGGCCAGGGAGGAGAGGGAGGGAGTGTTCTCTGAACACAGAGGTGGCGAGACGGCGGTAGGAGATGAGTTGTTGTTGTTTTTTCTTTTTTTAGGGGCTGCACACGCCGCACCTACTATGCTTTTGCTTATGGTTGCAGCTTTCCGCAAAAAAAAAAAAAAAAGACGTAACGGTCAGTATGGAGAGGTGGCGTATTGGTGTCGACGAGATAGGAAACGTCCCATGGGAAGTATGGAATGTTCACCGCCCTTTTATTTCTCTGTATTTCCTTTTTGCGGGAAGAATTGCGGTATCACGTTGCGAAGATTGAACACCTGGAAGAGGATATCCGGGGGGTGCCCGCCTCCCACCTTGATGCAGAATTATTGTCATCGTCGTCTATTTCTGCTCGCTCGTTGGTGGCGAAGTGATGTAGAAGAAAAGAATCGAAAAGTAGCAGAGAGGGCAAAAACGAAATAAATTGAAAAACTGAAAAAAAAACATTAAAAACAAAGAATCAAATGGAGTGAGCCGCCATGACGGCTGCCGACCGCACCGCTGGAGCGAATTCCCCCGGTAAATACAGAGTGGCCTTCACCGCGAGTGATGCCAACGCTTTTCTCGTGTGGCCTTCAGCAATTTCAAGCGCCGTTGGGGAAAAGACCGGAGGCCCGTACCGTCTAAGGATGTGGTGAAGCAGTACATGAACGAGAAGACTGGCAATCACGCGCTGTGCGAGGTACCGATTCGCAGCCGCGTTGATCATGTGGTCCATGAGCAGTGTCACAGTGCACTCAAAGGTGATCATGTGTACTACACACATGTCGCCGTCCGCCTCAACTTCACGGCGGCGCCGGGTGCCAGCACCGCTCAGCGCCGCGCTGGGCTTCCGCTGCTGCAGGGATGCGAATAGACGAGCGGTCACACCGTGGAGCGTTTCGCTTCTCGCGATGGGCGCGTGTCTTGCGGTTGCTTCTCTACCACCCCGCGCCATAACACCAGGACGAGCACTCGTCAACTCTGTCGTGGTACCAACATCAAAGTGAACCCACTGCTCCGCACGAGACCAGACAAGCGCTTGGTGTTCCTCCACGCCGTCGCCCTTGGATGCCCTTCGCTTGGTGTCCGACGCAAGTGCGAGTAGAAGATCAAGGAGTCCATCGACGGTTGCCTTGTGGGAATGCGGCACGGGAAATAAGGCTGTTAGCCAACGAATCGCCGTAAAGGCGTCGTGCATCCATTTCAGCAAACCCTGTTCGCTGTCGTTGCCTTCTGTGTGAACCACGGGGCACCTTTCCTCGTCCAGAACGAGCTGCAGGAGAGCTGGTAGAGATGCTTCCATCACCGTGGCGACCGTGACTTCCCTTTCGCTGTACTGAACCTCGTTTTCTGCCGTGGCGCTACCCCTTGATGGGGCGTCGCGGAGCCGCTCGTTGTCACTAACCAGGGCCATAACTCGCTCAAGAAACTCCATGGCAGCTGGGTCTCCCCTGGGGGCATCGATCACGCTGCCTCGCGTCGTGACAAGCGCCACGGCAACTGCGCACAGCAGTCGCGCACGGATGAGAAGGACTTCGCCCCAGGTGCAATCATTGTCCTCGTCTTTGCAGGGAGAATGTTGGTTTTGGGTTGCAGGCGCGATCGCTTCGTCCCCCATTGCCCTGTGGAACGAAGAAAGCAGGCGCTCCATGCGAAACAACTCTGTGATGACTTCCGGGGAAGCCGAGCGCTTCACCTCTGCCAGATAGGCGGCAATTTCAAACGGGACGCCTGAGCTCCGCGAAAGCGCAGCGGCAGAAGCGCTGAGTAACGGGGTATTCATGGGCGCGGAGACACTTTCATGCGCCAACACGGAATCAGGGGAGCGCCGTGGGAGCATCCCTCCAGCGTTGCCGCCAGGACTCAGCGCGGTCTCCGTCCCGCGTATCCATGACGCACTTTGCAGCAGCCTCTGTGCCGTTGCCCTTGTGTCCTCGGTGTCTTCGGGAAACGCATCAAGACGCAGGTGCAGCCTTGGGGCGTAGCTCCGCTCCGTGCGCAGCCATCGGTACTCCCAGGCCGATTGGGGGTAGTCATCCTGCAGCTTCAACGTGTGCTCGAACGCGGATACACCCCAAGCCTTGGCGCGAAGGGCGCCATACGCCAGAGCTTCCACGACGCTCTCTGTATCACGCAGATGCCCCATCCCGTCAGTGTGCTGTGGCGACACCTCTGAACCCATCCCTTGTCCGCCCTTCCTTAACGCATTCCAGCCATCCTCTTGTCGCATGTGCAGAGACCGCGGTGGTGAAGCGTGAAGCGTGTCTCGCGGTGACGACCCGTCGCGTTCGGGTAGGGGAGCCATGAACAGGGCGTCTGGTGGCGTCGGCCCCACCTGTGGTGTCATCAAGGCCTGGGGATCTTCGCTGCTGTGGTGGGTCATCTCGTCCGCCTCCTCGTGTGCCACTACTTGCCACAGCGCCTGCACAACATGCCAATCGCGGACGGCAGTAACGGACTCACGCACAAGTGGGTGCCACTTCACAAGGGAGCGGAGTAACCGGAGGGCCGCCTCGAACGTGGCAGATGATGGCCCTGCACGGCTCGCTGCAGTAGCGAGGAGGTGGGGGTGGGGTTCGTGAAGTAGTGTCAAGCCGACACGACGGGTTTCTTCGAAGAAGCACTCGAGGAGTGCGAAAGCGATTTCCTCAACGCGCGTGGGAGGCTCGTCTTGTAGCCCAATAGCATCACGCGCACACCAAGAAAGTGCGGCGTCATCAAGCGAATGGGCGCCGACGTCCAGAGTGGTGGGGACCCCAAACGCTTTCCTGTGCCCTCTTACTGGCGAGCCCCACCGGACCCACCTTGGTCCTCGGTCTCCCATTCTTCCTTCATAGTGCGTAAACACGGCCTTTAGAAAAGGGATGAAATCCGCGGTAGGATCGTGCCCTGACTGACGCAGTGCTCGCCACGCCTGCAGCACCAACATGGCCAGTCGGTCCATGTCCGCCGTCGTTCTTCCATCATGTGACGTTGCGCTGTCGTGCTCGAGGCACAGAGAGAGAGACTGCGCCAAGTCGCTCGCCACCTGACACAGGAGTTGCAGGGGCACCAAACCCGAGGCCCACGTATCGTTGCTGGAGACGGACAGCGCAATGACAAGGACGCGCCAGTGCGTCTCACAGACATGCTGCTGCTGAGCCCTCAACCGGAGACGCTCGAGACGTGTGCGGCCTGGCAAACGGCGTGCGGCAGCTAAGCCTTTGCGAGACGCCTCGCCTGGCAAGGACCGTAGCCACCGCTGCTCTTGGTGCACGAGTGCTGCCCACGAGAGGAGCACCAGCCCCACGTACTGTGCTAGTGCCGACTGAAAAGGCACCAGGAAAGACTCGACGCACGTTACCGACAGCGCGGCATTCGAGTGTTGCGCGTCACAGAGGTTTCTGCGCGCCAGTGTTAAGGCGGACAAGGCTGTCAGGAGAAGATCCACTTCTATTCCGTGAAGCCGAAACGCTGGTCGTGCCATGTCGTCCTCGAGTCGCGCCGTGTACACCTGCAGCGTCATGGTGGCACGCCGCAGGAGAAGCTGAAATTCCCTTGTGACACGGATGCTCAAATTCGCAGGAGGCGGTGTTGACGTCGACGAAGTAAATTGTGTCTGGCACTGTATGAAGAGGGTCAGGAGGCCAAGCACGATGCGTGCGTAGTCTAGGGTGAGGAGCCGCTCCTCGCCCCAGGGCTGTGTGGTCCACCCGCGGGGCGGCCGAACACTCGCGCCTTCACCGCTTGCGTCTCCGTCGTGTTGCTGTAAGGACTGCAAGAAGTCCAAGTAGGTCACTGGAGAAGTATCCCCTCGCTTGTTGTGCAACGTTCCGGTGGTGGGGACGGGCTCCTTCTCCACGTGGTTGATTACTTGCAGTAATGCCTCGTGCAAGCGGATGTCCCATGCGCCAAGGGAAGTGTCAGCGCGCACATGTAACGCTTCATGGTGCCCTGCCATCAACACCTCAAGAAACCTTCCGGAGAGTGCATCGCGCAGGAACGCGTGTGCGGCATCGGCACCGTCACACAGTGGATGATCAGTGCGCGGGGGGCCCTGATGGTTGTAGGAACATTTCCCTTTCCCCGCTTTGACCATCGCTGGTGGTGCTCCCGGGCCGTCGTCTTGTGGAACACGCTTTGATGAACAGGGTGGCATCGTCCCTTCGCAGAGCCGTTGGCGCAGCAACGAGCACACAACCGCGCGCGCGTTTGACGAGGGCATCTGAGCCTCGCCCTCACGCGTGGCAGCTGGAGTACCAGGTGCGAGAGGGGACAGCGTTTGCACGGCGTGCTGCGCTTGCTCTGTTGACATGTGCGGCGCCGCGAGCACGAGCAGCTGCGCCAGTAGGGGTGAAAGCGTTGATGTCGGGTGGTCCTTGATGTGTACCAGACCAGCACTCCGGTACACCTCCAGGAGAAATAGGACCTGAGGGACAAGCAGCTTGGCATCCGGGGCAGCCGCGCCAGCCACAAAGTCCAGCGCATCCTCGATGTGTGAAGACGCGGGATCGCTTTTCTGATGAGGGGTTCCCTGACCCGCAGTGCGCTTCAAAAAACGCCTCAGCAGGCAAGGACCGACGATTTCATCTGCACAACAGAGAAACGCACGCGTTGTGCGCTGCGTATGCCCGCGCTGCACCACTGCCGCCATGGCCGCCAGCAGCGCCACCGTCTCTCCCACCACGTTCTCATTCCCACCGGCTGTTGCACCGCCTAGCCGCCTTGAGATGCGCCGCAGAAAGACCTTGAGCACATGCGCCGTAAGCATGCGGTGGGACAGATCTAATTTCGAAAGCCCGTCCAGCATCAACACGAGATCGCGGCCATGGAAGTGAGGGAGTAGGGTGACAAGGACGCGCACAAATTGCCCAGAGTGCGCAGGGGGTAGCCGGAGTTCGCCCAAGGCAGCAATGGTGCTCGCCGCACTGCCAGGGTCGTAGTAGCGGAGCGAGCGGTAGGCCTCTCTCGCTAGCAATTCCAGGCGAGGTGCCTGAAGGTGAAGCGGTCGGCTGCTACGCAAATGGCTAAGAATCCCCACATGCAGGTCTGCCGGTGTCGGTGGTGCCACACGCAGCGCCCCGGTCACTGATGAAGGACCGCTTGTGCGATGCCGGCTGATGATTGGTAAACACAGAGCGCCGCTGCCGTGTCGCCACCAGGAGCCTTCATGAGGTCGGGTATGGGCGCGGCGCATGAGCAAAGCCCAAATTGAAGGGATCTGTCTCCGCAATGGCAATCGGAAACGCGAGTCCCTTGGGGTAGCTAAATCTGTCGAAATCCCCAGGTAGTAGAGTAGTTCCTTGTGTCATGCGTATGCTTGACTTTTTGCCTAGTAAAGAAACAAACGAACAGCGGAAAAAGAAAGGAGAAGGAAATATGAAGATGGGTTTTGACCTTGTCCCGTTGGACGGCGTCATTTACGCCACGGTGCTTCCTTTCTTTCGCTTTTTTCTCCCTGCCGACGCAGTAGCCACATAGGCGAAACTGTAAAGTCTCCGAGAACAGCAGACGAGGAAAGAGGCACACGCAAGTCTGTGGGATGTGAAGGCCGACCCAGATCGCCCTCCCTTTGCCAACCCCAACGCCTACCCCACAGAGTGAAGTTCGCGTGGTGACAGACCCCAAGGAGCCCAAGGTTCTTTCCCACCTCCTCAGCCTCCCTCATATTCTTTCCCCTTTTCGATCTCTCCGAATCCCAGCAGACAATGATGTTCTTTTTGTTGTTTTTTGTTGTTTTTTTGCGGTTGTGTGTTATTTCCTGTCAGTGGTAATACAAATGTCTCGTTGAAAGTGTCGTATAACCTTTGGAAAGGGGGGAAGGCCCGCTAGGCACCTCCTCTGCAGGCCGTTGAGGAGTGCGTCGACGCCGGGCGGTGCAGTTTCGGAAACACACCTCGAAATAGGAAAGAAGGTTTTTTTAAAAAAAGAAACGGTGAAAAAAATGAAGAACGAAACGGGAGGAAGATATACGGTTACGTGGCCCGGGAAAACGAAAAACGAAAAAAAAAAGGAAAGGAGAGGAGATGATCGAATTGAAAGAACGATGCGGGGAATTCTGTTTTTAGAGTACGTCGCACCCACAAAGATAAACTCCGAAAAAAGAGAGACATGCAGAAGGGTGAGCTTATGATAGCCGTACACAAAAGGTAAACGTTATAGAAAGCACATCTCTGAGGGAAAAGACGGCCACCAGGGGGCAGAGCGAGCAGTGCCATAGAGACGAGGGAAAGCGGATTCGCCGTTGTTATCTTCTGTTTTTTGCCTTGTGCTCGGCACGTCTCTCGCCAGCCCCCCTCGTCTCTCGCCCCTTCCCTCATTTCTGCTGCTGTTTTCCTTTTTGTCGTTGCTTTTCCTCGGTATCTGCACATGGATTCCTTCTCTCCCTCCTCCTTCATCTTCATTTCCGGCTTAGACTCCGCTCAACATAGTCGCCACCAGGAAACGTGTATGTGTATACATACTTTATTTTTTTTACGATGCAGCCGCCACAAAGTGCGGGTGGTGGTGAGAGTAAGAGAAAGGAGAAAATATATCTTATATATTTTTTGCAAGGTGAGCAATAAGCAAGAACGCCGTAGCATGACGACGGCATGAAGTGTGTGATGTATAGACATGCACACTTACAAAGAAACAAGGAGGGAAAAAAAAATGTGTCTGCAACTTCTGGTGGTAAATGCAGCAAGCGAAAGAAGATAAGCAATAAGGGTATCAGAAGCGCATGGGGAAGACAAGCAAAACCAAGAGTAACGTGAGCGTGCTGGAACCGAGGTGACGGCAGCAGCAGAAGTTCATGAGTTTGCTTATTAAAGGGAAGACAGAAAAAGAAGAAAAAAAAGGTGTTGCTCTTCGTCCTTCTCAGATATAGCAGTGCAACGTGGAGGAAAACACATCAGGTGAGGGAAGAAAGAGGCAGCAGAAAACAGAAGGAAAAGGAGTTGCGTGGGGACCGTAAAAAAAAAAAAAAAGGTGAAGCTAGAAAAATAAAAACGCAAAAGAGAATAAAAACTAGTCGCGTCAAACTCATGTAAACGAAACCAACGGTGAAGTAATACTTGGAACCAAAGGGAAATGAGCGGTGTAAAACAAAGAAAAAGAAAACACGCTGCACATACATGAGACACACACATAGACGACGAAAGATCGTAGCGAAAGGTACGTGATACACATCCAAAGAGAACACTTTAATGAAGGATTGGTGAGAGCAGATGAGGGAAAAAAAAGAAGAGAAGACGAGGCGAAGCATTTGCACATGATATCTTTCACCTATTATTATTTTTTCTGGGAGGGGGTTCTTTTTTTCCTGAATTATAATAACAATAGTAACGTCGGAGGCAAACCATTGTTCATTCTCTCACAGCCCTTTGTCATGAATCCTATTTTGCTGTAACAGTGAAAGAGGTGGGGATCCCCTCAGTCCCTCGCCCCCAAAGAAAAAAAGAAAGTGGAGTCTGACAGACTGGGGCAAGAAAGGAAAGATGAGAGGCACAAACACGGTACGCCTCGTTTTCTTCTTCTTTTTTTTTTTTTTTTGCGGCGACCAGGCATGAAGGAAGCAGAAACAAGAACGACAAAAAAAAAAGATGTGTAGGGTAAACAGACCTCACACTTATGCGCGGGAAAAATGTTACACGCATCATCACTAACAAGTTTGCGTTTTCTTTCTTTCTTCTGTCTTTTCTTTTTCGTTGTTCTTGCATGGTTGCTTGGTTACCTGGTGCCTCTCCTCTTTCCGCATTCCTCTTTTCCTTTTTTTTTGCTGCTATCTTGTGTAGCATTCCTATGCCTTGACGTACGCTTTCAGCCACTTCACTGAGTGGTCCGTGTATGTTTCCGTGTACAACGACGTGTGTTCACTCTTTCTTCCCAGTGAATGTATATATAAAGATGAGGGTTTTTTCGAGAAAAATGAACGCTGAACGTGTCCTCCTTGTCTCTGCTTCTCATCCCTGCAGTACCTGCTGCGACGGCCACGTTGGGGCTGTCGCGTGGACCGGACATGAGCAGGTGCTGGCGTAGCGGGTGCGTGCCGGAGAGGGGAAGAGAGACGCAGCATACCGGCTTGAAGATGGAAAAGAAGGGGAGCGTGAAAGAGTTGTAGGAGGGAGCCGGAGTAGGAATACCCCCGTCAGTAGTGTTAACGAAAGCATGTGTACGACAAGCGAAAGGGAGCACAAGAGAGGGAGAAGTTATGATAGTGAAGCAAATTCTTTTTTAAAAAATAAGAGAAAAACATGTTTTAAAGACAAACGGAAGCGACTTGTTATCTTTCATGTATGGTACGCCGTCCACGAAAGTGACAGATATGGAACAAATACAAAAGAAAAGGAATGGCCTTGTAATACTTACGTTCACCTAGGTCCATAAATATTTTTTTTTACTCTCAAACGAAGCAACAAGTGACAGAGTATATTCCTTTGTAAATCTTTTTTTTTAAAAAAAGCGAATATCGTTACGTTTGGTCTCTCAAGTCTGGCCTCTCTTTCCCACGGCTCTCTAACGTGGACAGCCAAAGTAAAAACATGAGAGCGCAAATGGAAAAGAAGAGAGAAAAATACGTTGATTCAAAGGCACAGCTTTGTTCCGGTGCTGCCGCGCGACTCGATACAACGGCTGTATCATAAAGGAACCAAAGACAAGGACAAGAGAGAGAGAGTAACGCCGGTGGGGTAATGTGAGAAACGAAAAAAAAAAAAAAAACTAACAAGAGAGGCGCGACGAAAGGCACAATCTCGTTAGGAAGGAGAGAAGAGAAGAATGCAGGGACGGTGGCCTGTGGTGGAAAAGGTGCGCGGTGCCGCTTTCACCACAGGAAGCACTCTCCGGTTTGAAATTTTCTGTGCAGGCGGCACAGGAAAGGTGAGCGGAGAAAAGAGTAGAGAACTGACGTGGTGAGGAAGGGCGACGCGAGAATGTTTGGTGGAAAGAGAGGCGAAGACAACGATGGCGAGATGGAATGCGTAGAAACATATTTTTTAAACCACTCATGACTGTTTCATGAGGAAGCTCGGCGAGGTATTTCAAAAAAAAAAACGAAAGAAGAGAGAGAAGCAGCGTCAGGGGAGAACAGGAAGGAAGCAACCTGTGGAGCTGCCGACCGAACCTGGTGTTATCAGGATCCTTTAGCAGCAGCAACCGCAGCACTTCTTCTCCTTCTCCTGCAGCTGCTGAAGACGCTCCTCCTCCGCCTGTGCCTCGGCCTCCTCGCTGATACGCATAAACACCTGCTCAATCGAGGTCTGCGACACGTTGTAGTCCGAAATGCTCAGCACCTTCTGCGCGGTCTCGAGCTGTGAGAAGACCTCAGACAGCTTCACCGTGTTCTCCAGCTGGTACGTCAGGCGTCCGCTGCGCTCCTCCACAAGCTCGCAAGACGGGAACGTTGTGTTGAAGAACTGCTTCACCGCGTTGACACGCTCGCGGTCTTCGCTTGTCACGCGCACCGTCACCTCAAACCCGGTGCCGTACTTCTGCTTGAGGTGCGTCTTGTCGCCAATGCAGCGCAGCGTGCCGTCGACCATGATGGCCACACGATGCGCCAGCGCCTCCACCTCCTCCAGGTGATGCGTCGTCAGCACCACGGAGCAGTTGTCCGCCACCGTCTCAATGGCGTTCCACAGGCCGCGGCGGGCCACAGGGTCCATACCCGCCGACGGTTCGTCCAGGAAGACCACACGTGGGCCGCCAATGAGTGACACGGCAACGGACAGCTTGCGGCGATTACCGCCGGAGAGCTCGTTCGACTTGGTCTTGCGGTAGTCAGTGAGCTCGCACAGCTTCATCAGGCCTTCAACGACAGCGTCCTTTGTCTTTGACGTGATGCCGCGGACACCAGCGTAGAGCTGGAGGTGCTCCTCGACAGTCAGCAGATCCAGGCACGCGTCAAACTGTGGGCAGTACCCAATGCAGCGCAGCGCCCGCTGGCTTTGCTCGACAATGTCGTACCCACAGATCGACGCACGCCCGCTGGTCGGGTAGAATTCCTGGCAAAGAATGGAAATGGTCGTCGTCTTACCCGCGCCATTTGTGCCAAGGAAGCCAAACACCTCTCCAGGCTTCACGCCAAACGTGATGTTACGCACGGCAACCTTGCCGTTGGCGTACTCCTTGCGCATGTGCTCCACGTTGACCAGGTCACTTTCGCGCTCCGGGTCGTTCAGCACCGCGTCACGTTCCGCCACCACGTCAGGGTCCTCATCCGCGATCTGCTCAGGCGTGGCGTTGGGGTTGTGGAAGAGGCGCTGGCTGCGCTGGCGGCGGCCCGGGTGATCCACAAAGAGGCAAATAAAAGCAAAGGCGGGAACCTCAATCGCCATGTACACGCAGGGCCAGCCAATCACCTTCATGTCGAATGCCTTGAGGTTGTCGCCCAACGCGTTGTACATTTGCATGGTTGTCAGGTTGCTGATCGACTCGCCCACGCAGTAGGTGGGAATGATGCGGAAAATCCACTTGAGAATGCGTGCAACGTCGGCTGCGGTCGAGCCTGCCACCACCTCCAGAGCGAGCACGCCCAGCACGAGCAGGAATCCCACAATGAAGTTGACCAACATGACCACATTCTGTGCAGTGGAGTGGCTGTCAAACAGAAAGCTGAGGCAGTACGCCATGAGGATACCAGAGATACCGTACAGCAGGAAGGCAAGGATTGTGGCACCAATGGCGTCTTTGCCAATATACTCCTCGCGCTGGAAGATGCCGAATACCGCAATCACCAGGAACATGGTAATGACGTAGCACGCAAGATCAAAAACGAAGTTGGAGATCCAGTAAATGTAGAAGTTGAGACCAGACACGTTCTGCAGATGGCGCGCCTTGCACTCGCGTTCCTTCACAATCCAGCCCACAAACGTCGACGGAATGAAGGTGAAGGGAATCATCACAATCACAGAGATCATCATACCGTAAATCGCTGTTGTCATGGCCTCTTCCATCTCAGACTTGGGCAGCGGGACGGCCTGCAGCTTCATGGTCGCGGAGGCGTCATTCGTGGTCTTGCGGAGGCGCGCGTTATAAAAGTTCGCCGTCATGATGCCCACCTCGTGGTTCGCCGAGGTGTTATAGAAGATGCCGCTGTACGCGCCGGACGGGAATGTCACGCCATTGCAGACAGCGCCACCGTAGCGCTGCCTCTCATGCTGGTCGTACGTCTTCATGAGCTCATCCGAGAAAGCCTGACCGGTCGTGATGCTGTTCCACAGAATCGTCTTCACATCAGGGGCGAAAGGGGTGGTCACGTCAAGATAATCGTCGCAGCCGGCCAGCGGGATTTCCAGTTGCTCTCCTGTGTAGATGCTGCTGGTGAGGTCAATCGGAGGGGTGTTCAGAATCTTCACCAAGGTGAGGAGCATGGCAAGCAGCACGCAAAGGACGGGGCAAATAATCTGGAAGAACTGCGTGCGGCGGTCGCGGAGGGCATTCCAGAAGCGCTTGATGATCATGGCGCGGAACTGAAGCCAATGCAAGGTACAGGTGCTTTCCTCAATATCCACATTCCAGACGGCGCTGGCAGCGGCGGCGGTGTCTGGGGCGCCATCCGGGTTCGAGACCTCCTCCTCCTCACTTGACTTCTCGTCTTCGCCGTTGGCGATACGCAGAAAGACCTCCTCCAGCGTCGTAGCGGAAATGGAGTACGCGTTCACCCCAAGTTCAGCCGTCCGCGCCTCGATCGTCGACAGCAGAGCGGGGAATTCCTGACGTGAGTCCATGGGCAGCCGGAACGACACCTCACCCGCGCCAGAGCCAAGCGACTCGGCGCTGGGTACAAATTGCCGAACCACGCCGTCAATGCGTTTGCGGTTGACGTGCGGCACCACTGACATGGTGAGCACGAAACCAATGCCAAGCTTAGATTTGAGGAACATGTTCGATCCCGAGCACTGCATGCGGCCCTGACTCATGATGCCAACGGTGTTGCCCAGCAGATCCGCCTCGTCCATAAAGTGCGTCGACAGCAGGATGGTGTGGTGCTTCGCCATCTCCTTCAGTAAGCCCCACGTGTGGCGGCGGGCACCCACATCCATGCCAGCGGTGGGCTCGTCGAGGAAGACAAGACGGCTACCACCAACGAACGCAATCGCAACGGAGAGCTTTCGCTTCTGACCACCAGAGAGGGTGCGTGAGGTGAAGTCGCGCTTGTCGTCAAGATCGACGGCACGCATCAGGCGCTCCACCGCAGACTTGCGGGCATCGCCTTTGAGGCCCTTGATGGCTGCAAAGTACTCGAGGTGTTCGGCGACAGTGAGCTTGGGCCACAGGATGTTGTGCTGGGGACAGAGACCAATCTCCTGACGTGCACGGCTCTTCTCGGAAATGATGGAGCGGCCGTAGATGAGGCAGTCGCCGCCGTCGGCCTCGAGCATGCCCGTCATCAGGTTCATTGTCGTCGACTTACCGGCGCCGTTGTGGCCCAGCAGGACGCTGATCTCGCCCTCCTTGAGCGACCAGTACAGGTTGTTCACCGCCAGGAACTTCTTGCCACCGCGCTTGAACTTCTTGCGGAGACCAAGAATGCGCACCGCGGCAGATTCTTCGTCCTCGACGGGCTCGAACACGCCGTCCGCGGCGCGTCCGTCCTCGAGGTTGTCGTCGTCGTCGTCCTTGTTTCGGCAGCAGCACCACTTGATGGGGTCAATGATGAAGAAGAACGGGTTCTTGGTCGTACCCCAGTCCTTGGGAATGACAAGGTCAAAGTAGATCATGAGGATGATGTAGATGACGCTGTCAAAGAACAAGAAGGCAAAGACCACGAGCAGGTTCGGGTCATCGCGACTGAACTGGAGCGTGCTGGCCTGCGCGCCGCCGCCGGACTCGTGCTGGAAGAGCAAGTCGAAGCCAACGGCGAGGGCACTGGGGCTGAGGATGAGAATGCCAGTCTTGGCGCTTGGGCCAGCGCTCTGCATCGCGAAGAGAGGCACAGCCATGACAAAGTAAATGATAGGGGCGAGAACGGCGGAAAGACGCGACTTGCTGAAGAGCGAGGCGAGGCATCCCGACAAGCACACAATGGAGATGGCGAAGAAGAAGAGCATGAAGAAGGTGTAGCCCATGTCGGTGTTCGGCAAATAGGTGAACCGGATAATGATCGCCATAATCAAGGAGGAGATCAGGTAGAGGCACACGTAGATGATGAACCAGCCAAGGTACATCACGGGCTCGCTCAGGCCCATGATCAGCATAGCCTCACGGATGCGCAGCTCCTTCTCCACAACAATGCGCTTCGTCATCATAGCGACGGGATACAGGTAGCCGAGGACGAGAATCAGAGGGGCGAGCTGTCCACCAAAGGAAATGAAGGTGCGGGCCTCATACGCCTTCGTCGGCATCGGTGTGAAGGTCAGACGGGGCATGGGTCCGGCAAGGCCAAGGACATCCTGGAAGTAGAAGTCGTAGACCATGGTCTGCAGCGTTGTGAAGCCAGAGAGCAAGTACAACTCACCCGTACCTTTGCCGAGTCCACCCACGTAGAAGCTGTTCACCGCGGCAGCGGTACCGGGCAGAGACGAGGCGTTTACGCGAACATCCACGTTGAACGTGCTCTTGTCGAGGCTGTTCACTTGAATGATGGCCCAGTTTGGGGGCTGCTCCATCGTGGTGTAACGCAACCGATTGTCCAGCTCTCCCTTATCGGCGTAGATACCGCCGAAGACGAGGTCAAAGTATTGCGAACTTTCATTCATGTAATCCACGAGCTGCTTGGTTTCGGCAGTGTCTGGGGTGAAGTAGATTTGCCCGCCGTTCATGAGCGCGGCGTTGGTGCCACCCATCCGCCCGCTATACGCCTCATCCATGTTGCACCAGTGCAGGGCGACGATATCGTCGAAGGAAGGGATGATGGCAGTCTTGCCCTGGACGAGGGAGGCGATGCCAACCGCTGCAACGGTGAGACTGGCGTTATAGCACAGCCCTGCTGGAATGCCGCGCCCTTCAGGGCAGTAGAGCGCTTTATCGTCAATAAGTTGCTGTTCGCACGGGGGGAAAGCGGAAATATTGGTGGCGTCTGGGCTGATGCACATGCTGGACCGGATGCCTGTCATAACCTCGGAGAAGAGCTGCGGCGCAGTGAGGTCAAAGTAGTTCCCAGCATCTGCGGAGTCGGTGCCGAGAATGGCCCAAAGCACGACCGTACCAATCACAAAAATGATGGGAAGAAGGAACTCGCACGCCGTCGCGCACCACTCGCGGCGCATGAGCAAGAGGATACGCTTCATGGTGAAGGCCAGCTGCATGCAGCAGCCACCGCGCTCACCGGCAGGGATCTGCCCAGCCGCGACGTCGTTCTCGTACTCCTCTTCCATGCGCTGCGCGTGGCGGTACATGTTGTAGTCATCAGAGTCGCCGCCTTCTTCACCGACAACGGGGCGCTTGCGCGGTGGGCCACCCGTCACATGGGCACAGTCCGCGGAGGCGTCGTCATCGACAAAGGCGAGGGAGTCGTCTCCACCGGCTGTCTTGGCCTCACGCGGACGGCCAGTATTTCCAGGCTTGGGGCCACCATCCGCCGCGCGGGAGGCTGTCTCGGAGATGTAAGGTGAGAGCGACCGGTTCTCCCCGCTGGACGGTTCGGCAATGTCAAACGCTTCGCTGATTGGGGGGACGGGCGTCTCACGAGTGCTCCACATGTTGGGCTGGCTGTAAGCGCGCGCTCGCGGGGAGGTCTCCAGAACGCCTCGAGGCGGCTGGGACTGAGGAGCGGTGACCTTCTTCAGTGGAACGAACTCGTTACTGAGGTTGGTGGGATTGTTGGCCGGCGGGGTGTCCAGAGGGTTCGAGTTGAAGGTGGAGGTGGAGCTTAACCGGGTCTGCATCAAGGTGGGAAAGAGACTTTGGGGGCAGCGGAAGGGTGACGAAACGTATCTCTCCTTGCAGTGTTTTCAGGGAAAACAGGAAGCACAGACAGAGCAAACAAAAAAAAATGATAGCTCAGTCAGAATGGAAAGATGTATAGATGGTGAGAAGAGCTTCCGTAATGACAGGAACCGGAAGAAAGAGAAACACAAAGAAGGAAGAGGAGCAATAGCAAACGGTGTATTCGAAATACGTCAATTGTCTTTTGCAATCTGCGATGTTCTCTTATTCTTGTTCTTTCGAGCTTCAAGGAACCACTGAACGGTCAAGGCTGTTTCTTGAAGGAAGCTCCAGGGAGAGAGGAAAAGAAGAGAGGGGGAAAAAAAAAAAAGACGCGAGAAAACAAAGAGAGGGAAGCAACGCAAATCAGAGAAAAAAAAAGCAAAATAGAGAGAGAAAAAAACAAAAAAAAAAACGAAAACGAGAGAACTGTTTAAACGAGAAAGTGACACAAACACAGTTTGTGACGGTAGGTAGAAGGCTACTACGCGAGGGATCCTAGGTAGATAAAAAAAAAAAAAGTATCCTTTTCGTGTTTGCAATTACGCATGAGTGAAACGTTTTACCAAGAAAGAAGAGAGCAGAGGCGATGATTGGTTGTTGTTGTTGTTGTTTTTACTTTTTCTTTATTATACCACAGATCGGTTCTCCGTTTGTCCACAGCAGCGGGGCGTTTGTGTTCCCATGGCGCTGACACACAAAAAAAAAAGTGGAGAGATCCCATCGTCCAGCCAGCGTGAATTGTGGTTTTGCCTGTTCCCACGTGTGCGAGTTGTCTGACGAAGTCGACCTTCCCGAACACCAAGTAGAGCATCGACGCGTTTCTTCGCCACGTCGTTCAATCTGTGCATTCCTTTGATGTGTGATACTTTTGTTTCCCGTCTTTTTGCATATAAATTTTTTTCCCCGATTCACACCGCTACCGTCAGATGACTGCCGCGGCGGAGAAGCACTGATGCCGTTCAACACGTGGACGTTCTCTCCTCCACACACGGAATCGACACTTGACGCTGTCCCATCGTGAGCCTCTGAGAAAGGGAAAGGTTTTTTTTTTTTTTCGACCCATAAGACGGGTGACATCATCCCTTCCCACATCACCCTTCTGCGCTCACTGAAAGCGATGCATCACAAGCACTGCGGTTGGCACTAGGATGGACTCGTACTGCCATGCGGTCGCCTGTTCGTCTTCGCGCTGGCGCTGGCGGCTCTCGTCTGCCGTCAGGCCGTCCTCTGCATGAGGCAGCAAGCTCTGCACGGTTGCCGCTGCGCCGAGTGCCGTTGCTTCCGTGGTGGCCGCTCCCGCCATCCTTGGACTGTCGAGTTTCAATGGCGAACTGGCAGTGGCACATGGGACGGTAGGACGCGTGGTGAGTCGCACCACGACGCTGTTGGTGTGCACGCGGCCATCCCGTGTGGACGCGGCGGAGGCGGGCTCCCAGACACCACGGAACAGCATCTCACGTGCCCCGGCTCCCGGGTTGAGGACGAGATACGGGTGGCTCGTGGACAGCGTTCCCGGCACAAACCAAAAGGTTTCCTGCGGAGAGAAAACAGTGGCCGCCTCGCCGGTAGATGAGGACAGCGGTGTCGCTGTTGCGTCTCTCGCTGCGTGAGGTGAAGGGCCCGCTAGCGATGAGGGCGTCGGCGAAGCCTCCCCACGCCGCCCTTTGCGCTGGCCCGTGGCCGTCTCTGGGGGAATTTGTGGGGGCTCGTGTTTCCGACGCTCGCACAGGTGGACGTTGCGGAAAAAATCGAAGCACGGAAAGCGGACGAGGATGCACTGCTCTTCCACAATCTCCACCACCTCCTCCACGCAGCCTGGTGGGACAGGACGCTGCTCCACGCGGCGCCGTCGCGCTGGTGGTGCTGCTTCGGTGTTCCGCATGCCAGCGTCACCTGCGCGTGCTTGCGGGTGCATGCGATACGGTTGTGCTTTCGCTTTCCTGTTCCAAAGGGCTGTACGCTGCGTCGAAGCCACACGCACGTATTACCCGGTGGTTTACGCTCTTTAAGCAATTTCCTTTCTTTTTTTTTTTTTTTGAGAATGTGAGCTCGCGCCTCTAATAGCGAGTTCACGGAAACGTGGCTTGACTCTATGGGCACAGCAGAACGTTTCGTATTCTGTCTATGGGTTGTATGTCAGAAATCTGTGCTCTGTTCGCATAACGAAATTTTACAAAAGAGCGTGAAGATCGTAGTGATTAAGGATTGAGAAAAAGAAAAGAGAAACGGTACGAACACATGATATTGCTTTGCGGCCCCTCTTTATGACGAGCTACCCCAGGTGAGGTCGGCACTCATTCGTCGATGAAACCATTCTGATCGGTTTGTCATGCGAAGAAGAAAAAAAAAAAAGTCGCACTCCTCAGTGATGTTATCTCCTTATCTCCTTCACGCTGCTCCATGAAGTCACACACACTCTTCCCTTTTTTTTTTGTTCTGTCGCATTACCTCAAGAGAGCCGAAACATCTTGCTGCAGTTGCCGTACAGGGCCGCAATGAGTGCCTCCTTGCTGAGGGCTGGCTGCGGCACGCTCGCGTCATCCTCCGCCGCTGCAGTCGCCAAGCAGCCCACGTAGGCCTCCACGACCTGCACCAGGTGACACGGTTCATTGCGGCGCTCCAAGCACTTGCCAAGGACAAAGGGTTTCTTGCGCTTCACCGTCGCAAAATGGGTCTGGACGAACGCGTACCCACAGTCCTTGGATCGTATGTCGCACCAAGGCGCGTCCGTTTCGAGCATTAAGCGGTCGAGCGGAATGTCAAGCACCTGCCGCGCCATCTCCCGCGTGCGGAAGGCGCTGCCATTGAGGCTGAGGGAGAGACCCATGGCCAGCAGCGCGTCCTGCTCCTCGCGGCTCCCGTTGAAGCTATGCACCACGCCGGATAGCTGCGGCGGCGCCTCGCTCGGACACCCCACACTCGGCCCCTTCCTCATGGCCGGGTTGCTCCGCGCCTCCTCTTCCAAGAGTTCGTAGAATCGCATGCCACACTCCCGCGAGTGGAAGAAGAAGGGCAGCCCGAGAGGCGCGAAAGCCCGCATCTGTGCAACAAAGTACCTCTCCTGCACCTCACGGGGGCAGTGCATGAGCTCCGCGTAGTCAATGCCAATCTCTCCGACCGCCACGACGACATCACGGTTGTCTTCTATAAGCTTTACCAGACGCGCCAGGCGTGTCTCGGCGTTCCGTTGCTCCTCTTCGGCATTCACATGAATCATGTCCGCAGGGTTGGCACGCGAAGGCTCCACGACGGAGTTGTCATCCGCCACGAACGCCGCTGTCTCCTCGGGTGAAGGAATCGCCCGTGTGAACTCACTGCTATGGGCGGGGTGAACACCAACCGTGCATAGCAGCCGACGGTCGGGGTAACGGCGGCAGAGCGCAATGGCCTTCTCGCACTGCAACAGATTGGTACCGGTAATGATCATCTGCTGCACATTCTGCTCCTCGGCGCGACGCATCATGAGATCAAAATCGTCTGCGTGAAGACGTGTGCCAGACCAATCTACCCCGCGAAACACGCAGTCAGTCAAGTTGACGGCAACATCGACAAGGTACGGCGTGGCGGCTTTCGCTCCTGACATCCGCATCGAGAGATAGAGAGAGAGAATCGGAAGAAGATGGGAATGGTACAAATTGAGATCAACAGGGAGCCAGAGGAGCGCAGTTGCGTTACACAGAATGATGTTGTCTTTGTATAAATATTGGCGAACAACAGCAAGCAACCAAAACCGTGTGTGTGTGTGTGTGTTTGTGTGTGTGCGTGGGTGTGTTCGTCCTAAATGACAGGAAGAAAGAAAAACTTATGACCCCACCGTTGCTGTCGCTGTTAATGTGTGTGTGTGTGTGTGTGTGTGTGTGCGCGCTTGTGGTCGATGTGGGCAAATCAGAAGGAGAAACACAGAGAGAATTCTTTCTGTATCCCAAAGCGGCTTTCCTCCTTCTCCTTCGAGATGGTGAATACGGTTGGGACGGAGTGAGCTGCCACGTGAACCTTGGCAGCGCGCGCTCCTGATCACCCACGTTTTCAGCACGTAGACGGAATGCACTCTTAGATCCTTCATGTTCGCTCTTTTGTTTGTGTTGTAGCTGTGTGCAGCCAGTAACGAGATCACGGTGAGCCGAGTTTCAACGCCAGCAGTTGCAAGGATGCGAAGGTACGCAGCGAACTCAGCAAAGTCCACTCCTAATAGACGCTGAAGGCCAGCAGTATAGAGCAGCCTGCCTTCCCAGGGGTTGCTGGTTTCTCTTCCTTTTTCTTCCCTTTTCTCTCCTTTCGCCCTGAATAGCGGCTAAGAGCCGCTGTGCTCATTTGAGAATGTCAGCTAGCGAAGACACTTCGACGTTCTGCTGTGGTTTGGGAATGCGTCGCGGCCCGCGCATCTTCGACGAAGCGGCGCTGTCGGCCTCGCGGCGTGCCTTGCGTGCGGCGCGCTTGGCCTCCTTCTCCTCGGCAGCCTTGCGCTGCCTCTCCTCCTCACGCTTCTTCTTGATGCTCTTCCCAAAGAGACCCGTCTGCCGTTCCAGATCCGCGATGCTGCGGTCGAGCGCACCAAAGAAGGAGGGCGGTTGGCTCCAGCCTGTGGAGAGGAGGTCCGTTCGCTTGTCGCGCTGCTGGTACGCGGTGCGTTCCTCCCAGATGGACATCATGCGCTCCCGGGTCTCCCGGTCAATCTCCTTTGGACGCGCCTCGAGCGCGAAGCGAATGACAAATGTAGGACAGTCGCCAAAGTCGTCGAGGAGTTTTTCTTGAAGAATGTAGTTGAAGTCCACTGGTTTCTTGACGGCGAGGAGGTCCTTCATGAGCTCCAGCGCCTTGCGAGCGAGTTCGAGAAGCTGGCTCTGCCCCTCTGCGCTGTGTTTCTCCCACATCGCCATGGCAACACCAATGTCGCGTGTGACGCAGTCAATGAACACGTTCCAGTCATCCACGCTGTTCTTCTTGGGGTTGCGGATGACGTCCCCAAGGAACTCTAGCAACGTGGACAGATACTTTTGCACATACCGGATTAGCATTTGTCGCGATACTTTCCGTAGCCGCTGTTCCTGTAGCATCACCGCGAACTCCTCCTCGTTGTAGTCCGCCATGGTGTTGATGATGAGCAAGATGGGGTTTTCCTCGTCCTCGTACCACGGACCCGTCCGAAAGACGGTGGCCCATTGGGGTCCTACGACGCGTTCTACCTGGGCTGTAATCTCGTCCAAGTAGTAGAACACATTATCGGGGAGAGCGTCTTGCACGCGCTGAAAGGGTGACACAGCAAAGTCGCCTGCCGCGGACGCCCCACCGCCGACGCCGTCCGCCCCGTCTCCGTCGTCGTTGCCGGCGCCCACGTCGAACTCCCAGCAGGACGCGAACTTGAGCTCCACCGTGTCCAGATTGCTCTCAATGGTGGTGCAGTCATTCACAAACGCGTAGAGCATCATCATGCGCCGCTGCTGCCAGTCCTCCGCGTCAAGGGGCTGGGGCAACGCGGCGTTCTCGTCTTCCCAATAGTCAAAGTCACTCCGCTGGCGGCACTCGTCAAGATAGGCGTAGATAGCATCGGCGCAGGCCTTGCCAATCTGGCGCATCACACTCATGTCAATCGCAGCGGTGAGACCGCCGAGGGTCTGCTGGAGAACCGTGAACATGTCCATGGGGCCGGGCGTCACGGGATAACCAGAGGGAAGGATGGTGGGGCCTTTGGGGTCGTTGCACACCGTGATGGCGCAGGCGCGGCACAAGCGCGTCAAGTGCGCCGTCAGGCCACCGACAGCGGCTGTCATGAACGCCGCGGACATCTCATCAATGCTTGAGACGTCCACATACTGGCTATAATTGTTGCTGTTGATCATCTCCTTGTACCATTGAATAAATTGCGAGGCTTCCATCAGGCCATTCGCCTCCACCTCGGCGTCGGGGTCCACGTAGCTCTCCATCACCTGCATCACCTCATTGTGAATGGCCTGCACAACAACGCCAAAGAAGGAGAACTTTGTGGACAAGGGAATGAGTGTCATTTCCAGCGCCTCGAGCAAGGGCTCCACTTTCTTCATTTGCTCGAGGTACATGGAAATTTGGCCAAAGGGGTCGACAACATCGCCCATGATTTCGTCCTCCCAGCACTTGCCAACGTTCTTGGCGACCGCGTCGTAAATGAGATCGGTGCGGATGGGCGGCTCCTGTTCCACGCCGTCGCTGCCAAAGTTCAGCACCGGCGACTCCACCTCCTCGCCGCAGACCGCGATGCACTCCTTCAAGGCTGTGAACTCCGGGAATGCATCCTCTTCGCTGGCGCCGCCGCCGCCACCGCCGCCGTTGCTCTCTGGCTCATCGTCGAGGGCTCTTTGGATGGCCACACCCATGGTGTCCTCGGTGAGTGTGGTGAAGATTTCGCTAATGAACATCGACAGGACCGCGTCTAGCTTAGCAAAGTAGGGTTCGAAGATGGCCTGGTAGCTGCGATACTGTGCCCCCGCCTTGGTAATCACCGTCTTGCGAATATTTTGCAGGCGCTTGAGGCGCTTGTACATGGAGGCGAAGCGGCGCTGCTGAACCAGAGCAAAGAGGTTCTCGTAGCGCACCTCCTTCAGCGCCAGCGACCACTGGATGACGGCCCCCACATTGTCGCGCAAGAAATGCAGCTGGCGCAGCTGCGCGTAGCTTCGTGTCTCTGCGCCAAGGCCTTGGATGAGGTCCCCTTGCTTGACGAAGATTTCACGCAGGTCCTCCACCTGCTTGGCACTTCCCATGACAATCTGCAACGCTCGCTGTGATTCAACAATCTGTGAGGAGCTGATGGTCGACATAGAGCGACGCAGTTCCTTTGCCTCTGTCGCACAGCTCCGCAGCAGACGCGGCACAGCCACCTCCAGGTCCTCTGGATGCGCCAGTTCATTGTTGATGGTGGTCAACACCTCCTGACGAAGCGTAGCTTTCTCCTCGTCCGTCAGGTAAGGCATGATTTCGTCTGCGGTGTAGAAGGGACTGCTGCGTTCGTTCGACGCCGCATTCGAGGAGACGCCGCCCGCGCCGGGGTTCGCCTTGCGCAGCGCGGCCGTGGTCTTGGCCTGACTCTTGGCAAATGTCTTGGACATGAGGAGCACTCAGGATTACGGTATATTCTAAAAAAAGAAATCTGTTTGTAATGAAATCGTCGTAAAGTCCCCCAAGTGTGCTGTCAGATGACAGACTTGTCAAGTCAGAAGGAACGACAGAGAAAGCAGCCTGTCGAAAATGGTCCTTTGGGGGTGGAAGGAGGAACGTTCAAGGCGGGCACGCAGCAAGCAAAAATAAAAAATAAGTATCGCACAAATGTAAATGTGTGTTTGGCAGCCGCGTTTATCGTCGTCGTGTAGTCCCTGGTTGAGAGGAAGCGCGAAGGGGGGAAGGGAAAGTGATATATTTTTTTAAAAGCAAACAAGCAAAAAGGAGGAAAAGCGTATGGCGGCAAAGTACGACTCCCACAGCAGCCGAGATGGGAGGAGAACAGAAGAAAAACAATAACACTGTACGCTTGGGCACACGTGCGTGTGAGTTCCGCTCCTAGAAATAAGCACAGAGAGGTAGGAAGAAAGAAGAAATATATATATACATGGCCAGAACCCGTCACATGGTAAAATAAAATTCACTCTGTGACACAGTGTTTGGGCACCACCATCTCGAACGACTGCAGTGTTCGGCAGCGAGCCTCTCTACACAGCGTCTCCTTTCGCGCAGTTATGCATACATGGTATTCCCTTCAGTACTCTTCGCGGAATGACTGCCCGTGCTGGCTCTTTTTTTTTTCTTTTTCCTTTCAGCTGTGAAAGGATCCTTGCCCTTTGTCAGTCCTAGTTCGCTAACTCTCGTTCTCTGCCGCTTCTTTCATTTGGGTATTTTCTTCTTTTTTTGATGTTAGCGTGTCTGTTACACGAATGCGCTCACGGTGCGGTCAACAAGGAACAACCAGAGTCGGCAGAAGGAGAAAGAGACAGAATAAAAACAGAAACAAATGATGTGAATACTGTAACCATAGTGTACCCTCCTTTTGTTTTGTGTTTTTCGTTCGGACGCGTGCAGTGCTTGTTGTAACGTTTGAAGTGCAACGAGTGGGTGAACGTAAACAAAGAAATGAGGGACGCCCACGAGGATCCCTCACGCACAACCCACGAGAAACAAAGACAAAGGAAGGCAAGCGGCGGGAGCGGGTATCCTATCATTCGTCAGCACTGACGACCTACATACTCCCCGCCCCTCTCTCCTCCAACGCCTCCACGCGAATGTGCTGCATGTCCGCATTCGGAACCTCACTTCTTGGCGAGAGCTTCCCTACGTTTCTGGTAGGCCTCAATCAGCGCATCGGCCTTGTCGTCTAGCGTCACCTCCTTCTTATTCCCCTGCGCCGCGATGGCCTCGGGCAGCGTCGGCATCAGTTCGTACTTGACGTTCGTCAGACGCTCGGCTTCACGCCTGTAGTCGGGCACAATGCTATTCGTCTGCTCATCCATGCGCTTCGCCTCACTCACTTCGTGGTCAAGCTGCTTGATGACCTTGGCGAGAAGATACTGCGAGTGCACGGCCATGCAGGCCTTGCCGCCAAAGTAGCCGCCGGCAAGAGAGATCCAGCCAGCGTAGCTGCGCAGCAGTGGGACGCGCGTGCCGGCCGCCAGACACGTGCCCATGGTCGCGCACATACTGGCGCCAAAGTACCCATAGAACCAGTAGCTGCTATTCGCCACAGCGCCGTACTTGTCCATCTCACGCTGAAGACGACCGCGGCTGTCCTCCAGAAACACGTTAGCCGTGACGACGGCCTGCTGGTACTGCTCCGCCGCGGATAGGGGCTTGTTCTTCTTGCCCTCCGTCTTGAGCTTCATGTCCGTGGGCAACCCCAGGGAGAACTGGGGCGTCGAAGGTTTCTGCTGTGAGAACATGATTCCTTGTAACACAATGGGTATTATTTTTTTCTTTTCGTTTTATTCGACCCCTCAAGAACTATAAATTTCAGCGCAGCGTGTTTCAAAAGAATCAAAGTTGGGGACGGAAGGGGAAAACGACTACTCACGCACACACACCGGGACTTGACGTTCTCCGTGGCGTCTTGCGTTACAGGTAACTTTCACTACACCAAAGGATGGGATGCTTGACGTGAGTCAGCTGACCTCTTGTCATGTGTGTTTGCGAGAAACAAAGAAGCAGAAGTCACAAGGGGTGGCCAAGCGAGAAGGTTGAGTAGTGCTCATTCCAAAGCTGAGTAACACAGAAGAATAACTTTTCGTTTCTTTCATCTTCCCCGTTCAAGCATGGATGGCACGCACGCGCAAGGAAGAGGGAGAGAGGCCTCACCTCCAGTCGCTCCAGTTTGCACTACGTGGTCCACCTCCGTCGGGTTTTCATGTGCGCCATGCGATGAAGTCTCTTCTTTTCCAAATACATGATCTTGTTGCTGTTGTTGTTTTCTTTTGGTGTTGGTATTTAATCTGTGTGTTACGAACCAATGCTGTGATAAACTGTATGTGTGAGAGAGAGGGGAAATGTCCGAAGAAAACAAAAGAGGGAAACCGCTGTGTAGCGATGGCCCTTCTCAGTGGAGTGCAGTCAGACACAACCATCCATTCACTCCGTGTTTGCACCATCGATGGCTACACCACGCACAGGCACGTGAGGATTCCTTCTTTCCGCCGATGTGCCCCCTGATAGTTGCTGTAGCTAGTGCTCAACAGACGAAGTTGATGCTTGTGCGGCGCCGTCACCATCCGCCACCGTAGCCGTGCGGGGTGTCGGCAGAGGCGCCGAGGCCCGACTCGCACGCCCCGCGAGCTTCTGCCGCAATGGTGTGTACGGGACCTGCGGATGGTCTGGGGTGTAGTAGCCGAGGCCGCGGAGGTCGCTGTTGAGGGCACCACGGCTGAAGCCCGGTGCCACGTGTCGAGCCGTGACGTGGTACTTGTCGAACATGGCCTTGTCACGGCGGTAGAAGAAGCGAGCCCGGGCGGGGTTGATATCGTGCAGCCGGCTCGGACGATCCCGAACGCGGCGGCGCAGGTTCGCGTGGTGTGTCACAGCGCGCAGTTCCTTGCTCCGGAGGGACTGCAGGAGTGGTGCGTCGGGCTGGTACAGGTCCGTGCTCTGCGCTAGCGGGCTGTGCTCGCCCTTGAGGTGGTGCTGCGGGTGGCGGGCCCGGCTGCGTGCGCTCATGAGCGTGCTCACACGCACCATGGGCAGCTCCCGTGCCATAAAGGCGGCCACGGTCCACAGCATCAGGTCCTCGTCACAGTAGGTGCCCGCGTCGTGCAGGGCGAGCTCCTCACAGGGGGGCAGCAGCATCGCCCGGCCTTTTTCGAGCTCGTGCGCGAGAATCGTCAGCGCGCGCCGTGCGTTGTTCCGCTGTTTGTCGGTGCGGCTGTAGTACATCATCGCGGTCACCTCGCGGAGGCAGCTGCTGGTGACCAGAAGGGCGTCCTTGCCGCTGCGCAGCCGCTGGACGGCAGAAAGCAGTGCATCAACGCCGCTGCCGAGAACCGAGGAATGCAAGAGGAAAAGGCTATCCATTTGGTTGAGGTAAAGAAGATCGGAGAGCATTGTCCGCACAGGGTGGGTCCGCTTCCCGTCAAGGGTCGTGACATAGGTCGAGGCTTCCGTCGGTTCCGTTGAGCTGGTCGCCGTCTTCGATCCAGCAGGGGTGGCAACCTGACGTGTGAAGTGGGCCACCAATGACTGTTGTACGTCTGAGAGCTGTGTGACATCGGTGCGTGCCAGCTGAGCTTCCCGCAGCGCACGCTCGGAGGAAAGGCGACGCGCCACCCCATCAAAAGCAGGCACGTTCCGCAGCACCAGCGTGTCCCAGTCGAGCCTCGATGCCAGGGAAACCGCCGCGGTTTTGTCTCGCATCGACAGCAGAAACTCAAAGCCGCTCTCCGCGAGTGCGGCGAGAAGTGGGTCGTCCTTCGCTTGCCGTGCGGCCGTGACGCTTTGTTCTAGCAGCTCCGCTGCGCGCTGTTGCACGGCTGCTTGCCTTTCCCGCGCGGCGCCAGCGAAGAAGTCAGGGCCTCGAGGGACCGCCGCCGCTGCGCCTTCCAACTTCAAGGCGTTTGTCACGCCTGTTGGCGATGGTTGCCCAAGCAGTGCTGCGAGAATCGCCTCCTTCTTGATGTTGAAGAGGTTGAGCAACAAGTACAGACGCTCCATGGTGGCCACCTGTGCAACCTCGGTGAGGACGCCGCGGTGTTCACGTTGCCAGCGTGCTAGCAAGGTGTCCAGGATAGCGTTGGCCAGCTCACCTTCGGGAAGACCCTTGGGCATCACACCACCAAAACCTGCGAGGAGGTCGAGCAGCTGCTCGTCGCTGCAGCGCAAGAGAAAGTTCTCGTCACTCACCACCAGCATAGTCATATAGTCATAAAGCTCCTCGCCAGTGCCCTTGTGCGCCACGGTCTGGTTGACGCCACGAGCGTGGCTGTAGTCCGTTCGATTCGACGGTGAGTTCGGGTTCGGTGAGTACCACAAGTTGGGCTCGAAAATCTTGATGTGCGCGAGGAAGTGGAGGAGTTGCACAAAAAGCTCTGGGCTGCGCGCGAGGCGGTGGGGCTGCTCCTCAACAAGCGTTTGCGTGGCGGCATCGATAAAGTACACGAAAGCTTTCATAAGCTCGTCGGCTGCATAGTAGGCCCGACCAAACTTAGTCACCCGGGCCGCTAGGAATTGCAGTCCATTGCCGCCTGCGGTGAAGAGGGCACCGAGTTCGTAGAGCATCTCTTGCAGCTCCGCGTCGGTGCGGGTCTCCATGGTGTTCGCGAGATCCAGGACGGTGGCCGTGCGGGCCTCGCGCGCAGGACGGCGCATAAACTGGGAAAGCAGGTCATCCGTGCTACGCCGGCACGTGAGGCGATCGAGCACTGGGAAGTGCTCCTCCTCCACGGCATAGCCGTCGCCCAAGTCTTCGGGGTCCTCTAATGTGTCCGCTGGCGAGCTCGCAGCCACTGCCGACGGCGCTGCCCCTGCTGCTGCGGGAGCTGACGAAGAAGAAGCAGGCTCTCCCTCGGTCTCTGTCATCTGCATCATATCCGCCATGGCGGCCGCCGTCATGTCGCTCATTTCCACATCCTCTGCATCCATGAATCGTGCCGTCTGCATGCGGCGCGCGGCCACCTCCACGTCAGGAATGTCAGAAAGCCGCACCGGGCCGAACCCCATCTCGGCGTCATACTTGGGCAACGGAAACGGCGTAAAATCGGGCGCCACCTGCTTTGGTCGCATGCTTTCTGGCAATTGTGCGAATGCAGCCTCTACGGCGGGGGGAATCCGCTCACCACCAGGACGGAGGTGCTCCGCATCGCCCGTGTGCGTTCGCGTAGCAGCAGTGGACGAAGCGGCTTTGTGGTGGGGCGGCTTCTCACTGTCGAAGCGCATGCGCAGCACACGGCTCGCTACGCCAATGCGTCCCCCAGTGCACCACGATGCGTGCGCACGTGTGGTGCGGAGCATTGCTACCGCTTTTATAGCTTTGCCTTTCGCTTTAGTGAGGGAGGTGAGCGTTGCCCGTCCGCACGAATGTCGTCACAGTGAAAGAAAAAAAAAACAAGGGTCCGCTATGAGAAAGACCCCAAGATGACCACGCGAAAAGAAAAACAAGGAAATGTACTTTTCCGTGTCACAGTGGGGCTGAACTCACGCCACCCTACAACAGCAGTCCTTGCAATGGTCTCCCGTCTCTCTTCTGTTCACCTCTTATCTGGCTGCATTACCAATACGGAAAGGAAAAAAGACGAGGTAGCGGAGGAAGCATGGGGTATCGAACAGACACGCAAAAAAAAAAAAAAAAAAACAGAAAAAAACATCAGACAAGATTGACCACATTCAGATCGATGTCCCAAGGTAGCGCTCGCCGTACTTCTGTCTGCGCTGCCTGCGGGCTCGCCGCATCAAGCGCAGGTCGACCGATCCTCTCTCTCTCTATCAGTGGTGGTTTGCCTGTTTCAATGCAAATAAACTTATGCAAGCCCTCCCACATTGAGGCGAGCGCCGTCTTGGCATACGTGCTCTTCCTTCACTATTCGCTCCCGATATGCAGCATATTTTCTCTGTATGTTGCTTTTTTTTTCTTTTTTGTGTGGTGTTTGGAAAACCGCTGTTCTTTTGTGCGTGAGTGTTTGCAAGCAGCAGAACTAAAGAGGTTGAGTGTACAGTACAAGTATGTATAGATAAACAGGATCATGAGGCCCACGCGAGCATAATGCAGATGACAATACGTTACACCAAAAAAAAAGGAGAAATGCAAGCGCACGACGGTGGGTTCTTGCTGTGTGCGCCTCTATCAGACAACAGGAGTCAGAAAGGGAGACAATTCTTTGTAAAAAATCGCTCGTGACGCCCAAAAAAAAAAAAAAAAAATGTAGTATTCTCGGAAACACGATGGGAAAGGAGAGAAACCTCAGCCGACACGAAAGTACAAGAACATCAAGGCGCACAAGGCAACAAAGACAAACAAACGGTTGCCTAGCAGCCTCTTTGCTAAGGAGTGTCCTTGCTGCATCTCCTCCTCCGGCTCTCCCTTCGCGTGCTCCGAGACGATCACTTCGTCCAGCTTGCTCCGTGAGCCGCGGGGGGAGTTGCCAATGCTGACACCACTCTGGACCTCGACAAAGGCGTCGAAGGCCCTCTCGCTGAGCTTCCGCGTGCCGCGTTCGGCGGGCTGGGGGGCGGATGGCTTGCAGTTCTTTTTGCTGCACTTGGCGGCTGAGGACGCCGTCCCGTCCACGCGGAGTCCTCGGGTCGGGTCGTACTCCCCGCCCGTACCCGCTGTCCGGGCAGAGCCTTTGGTGCCTCTCCCTGAGGCCGCCCTTCCGTCATCAGAGTCGCTCCCGTCGCCCAGGCTGGCCTCGCCGTGAAACAGGCGTTCCCGTAGCCTGCGGGCCTCTCGCTCCTCGCTCAGAGGGTATGTCATGTGCTCCAGGTGTCGCCGCGCTTCCGTCGCGATGGAGTCCAGGTAGCTGCCCTCGGCGTTGTCGCCAATGACGACCTTTGAGGTGCGGCGGGCAAGGGTGCGGGTCCGCAGGGTATTCTGCGCCACCCGCATCCACGCCAGCTCTGCCTCCACAAGCTCCTGCAGATGGAGCTCGTACGACACGTGCTGGTCCACGAGGAACTCTACATCCGCAACGGGCCCCGGGTAGGCAAGGTGTTTCCGCAGGGCATGCACGCTACGGTTTTTGGCGCTGGCGAGGTGCTGGGCCTCCGCCATGACGCGCTCCACGTCCACCTGCGGCGTGTTGCGAAACGGCTCCGCGAGCGCGTCGGCGTACGCGCGCTTGACGGCGTGCTGCTCCGCAAGCCCCGTGGCGACGGAGAGCATTTGGTCATTGACCGCCGCGGTCGACTCGAGTACGTTTTCCACAACGCGCCTTGCCTGCATCACGGTATAAATGTTCGCCAGCAAGAAGAAGACAAAGATCGCCGCTGCCGTGATGGCGGGCTTGGTCAAGGCCTGCACGAAGCTCGGTGCCCCTTCGGCCACCTTCTCCGATGCTGATGTCACAGCCGAGAGGGCGCCGTCCACAAGCGACAAGGTCATGCTCTCAGGAGGCTCTGCTGCCTTGCCTGTCCCTTCGCTTTTGCTGGTGCTGCCATTGGCGCCGCCGCGGTGTGTTGCGCCAGCATTCTCTCGGCTCAGCGAGCTCGCATCGTGCGTGTTCGCATCGCTCAGGGCCGAGTCCTTGCCCCGCACATACAGCGTCATGGTCGTGCCGCCGTCTGTGCGCTTGCGCCGGTGGGGGGCGAGAGAGAGGGAGCCGTAGCCGCCCGTCATACTCATATTCCCTGCCCCGTAGGTGCCCAGTGGAGAGTGATCGTGGTGTCGCCCACCCGTTGCCGTGGCGTACGACATGGACGCGTTCAAGTCGTTGAGCCGACCCACCGCAGGCGCCGTGTTGGGCGACGTCGTCGCCGTCTCCGCACGCACGCTGGCCTGTGCCTCTGTCCCTTTGGCCTCGCTAACGGTTTTGCCATTCTGCTCCTGCGGATATGTCCGTATGCTGGCGTTCCCTGCTGGCGCCGCGGGGGAATTCGATGCGGACATGACTAACGCTTTTTTTTAAAAAAAAGGCTTTTCTCGGTTCGGATGTTAGACGCAATAGAGAGCGGGAGAGAGCAACGTTAACGTCAGGCCCAAGCAAAAGTGGACCTTTCTCACGGCTGTGAAACAGTACTGGGCGAAATGACGGTTCTTCGCAGACGTGAGGGTTTGTGTGCAGAACAAGGCTGAAACGAACGGCAAGAATGCCTCTATTGGTCTACCTGCCTTGATGTACTAATCGACGGAAACAACGGCGCATACGCAAGTAAGGTGGTTTCGGGCAATGTGAGTAGAGTGAGACGAAGAGAATGCTAGAATAAGTGCGTGAGAGTGCCTTCATGTTTTCTCCATTCCAGCTTGTGCCGCTGACACGGACGTTTGTTCGTCTTCCTGTGCTCCATCCTCTCGACAGGTGCTACATGTATTTGCTTCTAATATTAGTGTGTACGCATTCGTTAATCGATCGGGTGAGTGCAGCAGCACGCTCATCCACAATAAGGGGAGACAAAAAAAAAAAAAAAAAACATCTGTGAATCAACTATCCGACTCGCCAAAGGCGTTTCTTAATCGTCGTCACTGAGGATGCGGTCCGCACGGCGCTTCGCCCGCTTAGCCGAGTCGACAATCGGCTTATACCCAATGTCCACCACCTCGCCTTGTTCATTGCGAATGTACGTGAACTTGGCCGCTTGAGAGGCAATCTCCTCGTCCGAGTACTTGAAGAACATGGTGTAGGCAAGGTACCCAATAAACGAAAACCACCCGATCAGCCACGCCGCCTTGAGGCTATTCCATCGCCAGCCGTACTGCCACCGAGCGGGGAGTCGGGGGCGCAGCTGCTGAAAGACGTAGCCGCCCGCGCTCTTGGGAAGATCTGGCATACCTGGGCGGATAGAGGTACTCTTTGCTTTTTGCCCTCGCCGCTTGCGCCGCTCAACCTTGGGTCGAGGGCTGGTGCTGCCGCCGCCGAGGCCACACAGGCCGTAACGCATCATTGTCCGTCTCAGCATGGTCCGCGGCCTCGTATGGGTGTTGTCTAGAAATACAAGAAGGCTGGTAAACAGGATAGGAGCTACCCGACACGTCCAGTCGCGCGACCTCTTCCTTGCTTTTTTTTTCTTTTACCTTCTGTGTCAAGGCGACTAAACAGTGAGCAAAAAAAGAAGAAGAAAAGATGTATGATTGTCAAGCGCTGTGGATTCATCCTGTCTTTCTCGTTGACATGGACAAGGGAAGCCATGCATCGTGGTTGCCTGCCTCCGCCTCGGCCACACAAGGATTCACATAGTTCCATAGGCGGACCGTCCTCCAGCCGTCTCACAATGTGAAACACTCCGCAGACACATGAAGACGACACGGGAGAACCCGTAGAGCCCTTTCCCTGGTCATTCCTCTGCTTACGCGGGTACTCTCTTGTTATGATGTTGTTTCTTTTGGATGTTGCTGTTATTGTTGTTTGTTTTTGTTTTTTTTCAGTAATGGTTTCTGTTAATCGATGCTCACTTTACAGAAGTGGTTGGGAAGGGGGAAAGGGGAGGGGGAAGGCACAGCAAGCGGTGGTGGGCTTCAGCGGAGGTGTTGTGGAGTAAACCGCTTCATACGCTCTCGTTTATGAACGTCACGTGCACGGAAAGGGTGACACACCCACCCACACACACACACACACACACACACACGGGCAAAACGGACCTTGCTCAACTTCCGCCAGATTTGGCCGCCTCCTTCACCTCCTTACTGATGTTATCGTAGTGCGCTCTGTCCGCCGCTGACACGGAAGGCTTCACCTTGCTCATGCTCGCCTCAAAGTCGCTGCTCGTGATGGTGGGCAAGTCCGCGCGCTGCGCGGTTTCACCGGTTATGTCGCGCTCCAACTCATCCAAGTCATCGAGCGTGTGCTTCGCGTACACGCCCTTCAAGGCGGTGAGGGAGGCCTCCCGCATGAACGCGGCGAGATCCGCCCCGCTGAAGCCCTCCATGCGTTTGTCCTCGGCGAATGCCTCAAGGTCCACGGAAGGGTCCACCGGGTACTTGCGCGCGTGCGTCTGGAGAATCGAGCCACGCTGCGTTGGTGAGGGCAGTGGCACATACAGCAGCTTGTCGAGACGGCCTGGCCGCAGCATCGCCGGGTCAATCATGTCGGGGCGGTTTGTCGCGCCAATCACGTACACGTCCTTACGACCCTCGACACCGTCCAGCTCTGTGAGCAGCTGGTTGACAACGCGCTCGCTGCTTGGGTTCGCGCGGTCCGAGCCACGCCGCGGGGCTAGGGCGTCAAGCTCATCAAAGAAAAGCACGCACGGCGCGCTGGCGCGACCACGGGCAAAGACCATCCGCACACTTCGCTCACTCTCACCGACAAATTTGTTGAGCAGCTCAGGCCCCTTGATGGAAATGAAGTTGGCTCCGGACTGGTTCGAGATGGCCTTGGCCACGAGCGTCTTACCGCACCCGGGCGGGCCGTAGAGGAGCACGCCAACAGGGTGGTCGAGGCCGAAGCGGTGGTGAAGCTTTGGGGCGCGGATGGGGCGCAGGATGCTGGTCATGAGCTCGTCGCGGACATCCTCAAGGGCACCTACATCGTCCCAGGTAACGTTTGGAATCGTCGTGAAGCCCTCCCGCATCGCCGATGGCTGCACGCGGCGCGTCGCCTCCTTCAGCTCGTCAAAGGTCACGCAGAAGCCGTTCAAGTCGTCGGCGGTTGGCGCGCGATTTGGGTCTTTGCCCTCTTCAGCCTTGGCAGCAAGCTCGCTAGACTTGCGTCGAATGGCCAGCACGCAGGCTTCCTTGACGAGCAGGTGCAGATCTGCACCAACGTACCCAGGCGTCATGTTCGCCAGCTCAAAGAAGTCAACGTCTGCGGCGAGGTTGAGTTTGTCGCAGACAATCTTGAGAATGCTCTGGCGCTCGTCGATGGAGGGAATGCCGAGGGCAATTTCGCGGTCGAAGCGGCCGGCTCGGCGTAGCGCAGAGTCCAGGGCCTCAGGGCGGTTCGTGGCTCCCATGACGCAGACAACCTTGTTATGTTTGCGCCACGCCTGGGAGACTTGATCCATGCACGTGAGGAGCTGCCCTACAATACGGCTCTCCATCCCTCGGCTGGCGTCCTCGCGGCGGCCCGCGATGGTGTCAATCTCGTCAATAAACACAATGCTCGGCGCAGCGGTGATGGCATCCATAAACAGGTTGCGCAGCTTCGCCTCGCTGTCGCCGCTAATGCCAGACACGATCTCTGGCGCTGCGACAAAGAACAGGGGTACCTTCAAGGACCCCGCAATGGCGTGGACGAGTTTGGTTTTCCCAACGCCAGGAGGCCCGTGCAGGAGCACGCCGCAGTGGGGGTCAGCGCCGAGTTGGGTGAAGAGGTAGGGCTGCTCAATCGGCAGCTGAATGAGCTCCTTAATCACGGGCAACTCCTTGGCGAGGCCGCCCATGTCCTCGAGCGTGATGCTCGGGATGACGCCAAGCTGCTCGCCATTGTTGTCCGTGCGCTGGTCCACGCCGTCACCGCCGTCGCCATCGCCGTTGCGGTGCTTCTTGCCCTTGGGTTTGTCTCCCTCCTCCCGTGGCCGCTTGGAGGTGTTGCCGCTGTTGAGGTCTTCATAGAACGGGCGATTGCCGCCACCACCACCACCACCACCTCCTCGCCGATATGCGTTGGGTGTCTGGCGAACCATGTTACGCAGCTTGCCCTTCATGCGATCACTCATCTCAGACATGACGCGGTTCTCACGCCGTGGGTCTGCAGACAAGAAGCTTCTTTCTTTATGTTTTGCGCTGAAAGTGATTCCAGCAGAAGTTGTACTCCGATCACTTGCACAGTTGCAGCTCCTCTCTCCTCAGCTCTTTTCTAACTCCTTTTCCCGTCAGAAGAACCGCAGCTATATATATGGAATGGAGGGAAGAAGATCGCCTCCAGAATGATAAATCAGACTTCTAAGCACAGAAGCGAGAAGGAAGAAGACGACAAAACCGTTCTGCCAACAATCGTTAGCGTTCGCTTGCCGAAAATGCGGAAACTTGTGAGGTTGACTCACACGGTTATGTGATGCACAGAGGCTCCTTCCTCATGTGACATCAACTGCCTACAGGGACCCACCTTTGAAGAGGCACAAGGGTTCATACATGCAGACCTATCTGCCCTACAACGACAGCTTCTCTTCGGCGTGAGTGGATGCGGTAACGGCTGGTACAACGGAATGCAGCTGAAAGACACATGGGCTGTGGTGTACCTTCTCACATGGGCTCTTTCGCAATGTTAATCAATAGTGCTTATCCGAGAAGGAAATATGTGAGCGTCCAAGAGGACTGACAACGCCGTCCGGGCTAGTGTCGGTGTGCGCGCGCCTCCCCGCACGCGTTTGAACGCAGAGAAGGCGGCGTCGTGTGGGGATGAAGGTCTGAGCAATACGGGAGCGAATACCAAAAAAAAAAAAAAAAGAGAGACAAAAGAAAGATAGCGAACGTTCCGGCCAAGCACCAAGCAAAACTGCCAGTGGGAAGAGAGAAAAAAAGGGGTAAGAGGTGTCGCGACGTATGGGAGAGGAAACGCAGAACCTTCCACGGCAGTGAAGAAGGAGGAGTGGAAGCATGAGAGGGCGCGAGATCGAAATGGCCGCGCGTTGTCCGCGGCATCACCACAACTCTTGCCACTTGGAGCCCACACAAAAGAAGAAGAAACCATGCGAGACGAACGCTTGATTACCAAGCACAAGTCAACGCGGTCGGAGGCGCTCGACGGCACCCGCGCCATCCTTGCGACGTGCTGATTTCCTGCGTCACCTCGTACCGATGACGTGATTATTGAGGAATATATATATAGAATTGAGGAAAACGTAGACGTGGAGTCTACGAATAGTTTCACCCAAAAGCTCGCACACCGCTGAGAACACCTTGCATAGAGCAGATGTACCTCCAAGGAGAGAAATCACCCGAACGGAAAGTGCACAGCAGGCAAGCGTCACTGACAGGATGGTAACCTCAACTCTTTTTTGTTTTCTTCTATTTTGGACGCGTGCGCTTACCGCCACTGGACATCCGCGATGGTCTTTCCTTCCAGCAGCAGATCCCAGAGCGGCGACATGTCGCGCAGTCGCTCCACGTTGCGGCAGCATTCCTCAATGGTAATGTCAATCTCCTTCTCGGTGTTGAAGCGGCCAATGCCGAAGCGAATCGAGGTATGAGCATTCTCCGCGTCGATGCCCAGCGCGCGCAGGACGTAGCTGGGCTCCAGCGACGCGCTCGTGCAGGCGCTTCCGCTGGACACAGCGACGTTCTTCATACCCATGAGCAGACTCTCCCCTTCCACGCACGCGAAGCTGACGTTCAGGCTGCCCGGCAGACGGTGCTCTCCATCACCGTTCAGGGTGATGTGTGACAGGCGGGCGTTCAGGCCCTTCCAGAGTCGGTCTCGCAGCCGCTGCGCGTGTGCGGTGTCCCGCGCCATCTCACGCACGCCGATCTCACACGCCTCGCCAAAGCCCACCACCAATGGCGTCGCGACAGTGCCGCTGCGGATGCCGCGCTCCTGGCCGCCACCACTCACAGGCGAGCGCAGGCGCACGCGCGGGCGACGACGGACGTAAAGCGCGCCGCAGCCCTTGGGCCCGTACACCTTGTGCGAGGACATGGACAGAAGATCAATGTTGTCCTTTTCAACGTCAATCGGGATCTTGCCGAGGGCCTGCGCGGAGTCGGAGTGGAAGAGCACCTTGTGCTTGTGGCACAGCGCGCCAATGTCACGCACGGGCTGAATCACGCCAATCTCGTTGTTGGCCATCATGCAGGAGACGAGACAGGTGGTCGGCTTCATGGCCGCCTCGAGCACCTCCAGGTCAACGAGGCCGTTCTTCTTAACGGGCAGGTAGGTGACCTCGAAGCCTTCCATTTCCAGATAGCGGCAGGAATCCAGCACGCACTTGTGCTCCGTCTGCAAGGTAATAATGTGGTTCTTCTTGGCTTTTTGGTAGTTGGCGACACCCTTGATAGCAATATTGTTGCATTCCGTTGCGCCACTCGTGAAGAAGATTTCCTTGGCGTTCGCCCCGATAAGGCTGGCCACCTGCTTGCGCGCCTTCTCCACCGCCTCCTCGGTCTGCCACCCGTACGTGTGTGTGCGACTGTGTGGGTTGCCGTAGAGCTCCGTCATGTACGGCATCATGGCGTCAAGCACGCGGGGGTCCAGTGCCGTGGTGGCCTGCGAGTCCAGGTAAATGGGACGCGTCGCGGGTTGCGTGAGTTCGCCAGCAGCGTTCGTTGCCGCCGCAGCAGCAGCAGCCTTGGCGGCGCTGGCGAGCTCGGTGGCCCCCGCCGCCGCCCAAAATACGCGAGAAACACGCAGCATGAGCCCCAACACGGCAGTGTGTCCCGCACCTCAAAAGATCAACGACAGACGTAAAGCAGGGAGAGGGAGAGGGGAGGAGAAAAAGCAAGAAAGAGAGCAAGCAAAAAAAAAAAACGGGAAGGTGCCACCGGACGGCAAAAAGGCGGTAAGAGATAAGCAACAATAGGTTTATACGCGGATATAAATGTATACTGTTTCAACAAGAAAGAAAAATTGTTCCTACACCCGTCGCGGGGTGAAAAGAGGAAGAAGTAAGGAAATGTAATGAGCGAGGATGTCAGTGCGTGCGAACATCATGTGGCGCTGCGAACGGAGCGTCCGAGGAATAGAAAGAAACGGGAACTGCGTAGAAAGCAATTGTATCTTCGCAAACCTACGACATCAGTCTCAATTTCCGTCGCTTTCAAAGTAAATTAAATCACCTTTAAGCGCGGCTGCTGTGCTCTGCACAAGTATGTCCACGTGCTTTACTCTGTCTCTTCTTTTTTTTCTTTTTCGTTTACTATTTTGCGTTTGTCCGGGTTTGGGTTGCATCGTTAGATTCATGTACACTCTTCTCGCCTTCTCACCGTCCAATGGCTGCTCACCACATCGTGTCCACGCCCACGTCCGCTGCCGCTTCATCGGCCTCGTTAACGCCTTTCAACGCAGCAGCGTCGTGGCCTTCCTCGCCCTCCCCGGACGCTTCCGCCGCGGCGGTGCCAGGGACCTCTGCGTACAGGTCTGTCCGAGGGAGGCGCGTGTACCAGCCCGTGAAGCTGTCCGCCAATGTCATCGTCGCTGTCACACGACGCACGTGCTCTGCAAAGGCTTCGCCTTGCTTTGCGGACCACAGCAAGTATCGACCTCCTTGCGCTTCGCCCGTCTTATCCAACGCAAGGAAGGGATTCACGCTCGTGGCAGTTGAGAGGCGCTCGAGTTTGCGGCCACCGTCGGCCTTGTCTTGGTCTTCAGAGGCGGCCGCGGTAAACCACAGCGCACGATCGGTGACGCGCAGGAAGTTGCGGAAGCTAATCGTCGGTGGGTAACTCGACGTCAGTTGCCACCGTGCTGTCGTCGCCAAACTAGACACGTTGTAGTGCGCAAGAAGTTCGGCAATCCCGGCACGGTGAATCGCACGCACGCGTAACCGCACGTCCGGCTCCGTCACGGTCAGTGCGTCCTGCCGACTGGACGTCACCATGAGGAAGCGGCGGTTGCGCTGGTCGTGCAGCGCGCTGCCCGCGTTAACCGTGATGCCGCCACCGCCGGTTTCCGAAACCTCCCGCGCCGAGTCCTTCGTCCCTTGCAAGGAACGGCTGACGCCAAGGGCACGGGTGCGGTACTCGTACAACATATTCTTCAGCGTCGCCTCCAGTACGGCGTTTCCACTGAGACTGTCCAGCAAGACATCAAAGTCGTCGAGCACCACCAGGCCGCTGCGCACGCGAGAGGCCTCTCCCAGCGCGTCGCGCACCTGCTCCAGCTGCTCGGCGCGGTCACGCAACTCCACAAGGCGTCTGCAGGAAAGGAAGCGGACAGTGTCAAAGTCGCTCACAGTGGTCAGCTGCTTTGCGAGGAACGACTTCCCCGTGCCAGCGGCGCCCGAGATACCCACCACCCCCGTGTACGTATGGTGGCTCTGGGAGACCTGTCGCACAAGGTTGACCACCAGGTCGGTGCGGTACGTCATGGAACCGTCAAAATCCACCGCGCCGGACAGCTCGTTCGTCTTTTCGCTGAGGTAGCTCAGCGAGGACGTCTCGTCCTTGGCGCTACGGATGTCCGCCATGGCTTGCTCCAGGTCCTGCATTGTCACCTGAAACGGCTCCGTGCGTGGGTGAATGCGGGGGTCGCACAACGACGACGGCTGCTCCCCTTGCGCAGACGGGGGGCAGGAAGCCTCCGCCGTCTCATCATGGCCTGTCTCTGGGTCTGCGGCATCTGCCTGCGCCTGGCGATAACGCAGGAGAGCGTAGCTTGTGGCGGACCGCACGGCCCCCGCAATGTCAGATCCAGAAAATCCGCCGCTGCGCACCGCCAGCTCATGCAACGTGACGTCCTCGCTGAGGAACCCTTCCTCTCGCAGCTTTGCCGTGTGAATAAAGAAGATCTCTTCTCGAGCGGGGACATCAGGCGAGGGCACCTCAATCAGCACCTCGAACCGCCCCGGTCGCAGCATCGCAGCATCGATGGACTGGAGCCGGTTCGTCAGACCGACGACCAGCAGGTCATTCCGCGTCTCGATGCCGTCCATGAGGGAGAGCAGCGTGTTGGTGACGCCATCGTAGACGGCCTTCGCGGAGCTCTCATCGGTGGAGTGACCACGGCGCCTGAAGAGAGACTCGAACTCGTCAATGACGAGCACATGAAGTTTCTTGGGTCTGCGGCCCAACTTGCCTTGGCCGTCGTCGTCGTCCTCTTCGTCTATGCCGAAGTAATTCACATCTTTGCCGTCTTTGCGGTCCGACTCTGCCTTTGAGCTGGTGCCGATGGGCTGGCCCCCAAAGGCATCCCGCAGGTTCTTCTCGGATTCACCCACAAACTTGGAAAGCACATCGGCCGCGTTCACGACCGTGAGTCGGGTATCGGGGCCGAGCAGCTTGAACAGACTGCGTGCAATGAGGGACTTGCCGTTGCCGGGGGGGCCGTAGAGAATGACACCGCGGACATGCTGAATATCCAGCGCCTCCGTGAGGTTCGCGAGGGAGGGCAGCCGAGAGAGAAACACACGGCGAAAGAGCTCACGCAGCTCTCGCTTGAGGCCGCCAATGCCCAGCTCCACCCAAAGGTAATCCTCGCCGCGTGGATCAGGAACGCCGGAATCGTCCTGCGAGTCCCCCATCACGTCTTCTGAGCGCTTCCGTTTCGGGGTCGTGTAGAGGCGTTCGAGCGGGTGGGTGGAAAGATTGTACGCGCCTGCCCTGCCACCTGCGCCGAGGCGATCCGCCCCCTTTACCTTGAGTCCCTGCTTACGCAGCAGTCCCGTCACGTCCAACTGCACGGCTCGCCGGAGAATGGCGAGGTCCTCATAGGCTTCACCGCCCTCCTCCGTCTCTGCGAGCACCTGCACCACCACATCGAACCAGACAGCACCGCCGGCTGCCTGCCACGTCTCCAGTGCTTTGCGGTGCGTTGGTTGGTCCGCTCCTCCAGCGGCCGCTTCGGTAAGAGCACCGGCCAGCGGGTTCGCCACAGAGCAGGTCACGATCTGCGTGGGGAACACCTCAGATTGGGCCGCGTCCTCACACGGTACACGCAGGTGCGGGGTGCTGCTGTGGGCGTCCTCTCCTTCCAGAGGGGAGAGGGGAAGGCTCTCTACCAACTCTACACGAAATTCCGCGAGGCGTTCCCCTTGCCCGTCTGGTGGTGGCTGCGGAAAATTCAAGCCGCGCAGGGAGAGGTCAACGCTCGGGATAAGCTTGGGCCCAGCAAAGCAACCGGCGGTGGAGCGCGGAGGAGAGGAATCCTTGCATCCCTTGACGTACAATATCTCCGTCAGTGAAAAGGCGTTTACAGGAGATGCGACCAGGACAGTAGCAACGGCTAGCCATGCGACCATCGCTGGCACCGTGCGCCATTGGGTGCCTCTTGACGCCGATAGATGCATCTGCGATAGTACTTGTTCTGCTTTGCTTGCAAAGCAAAAAAAAAAAAAAAAAACTTTGGAGAGTGTCCCGCGACACCAATGCGAAAAAAGGCGGGAATGAAAAGAGAGAAGTGGGAATAACAGCAAGCAAAGCGCTGCTACAAAACAGATCTACCCGTGCGCGCGCACACACACAAGCCACTCTGATAGTGGGCTTAATGTAACGGAAAAGGGAGAGCAGTATACCAGTGAACAATCAGAAACGGTCAACCGCTTACACTTGCGATATTTGCAATGTCAAGAGGAGAAAGACCTGAATGCTTCGAGTTGATGTAACTGCGAGAGAAAAGGGAAGGAAAGGCGGTGATGGAGATTTATTTATTTTCCATCAGAGTGAGCTTCAATGCAAAGGTGTAGTGCACTTTGTTTTCCCTCTGGAGAGTGCTCCGCACGCAGAAGAGGTCCCAAGTTTCCACCCATAACATGTGCTCAAAGGAGAGCGAAAGAGACACCGAAAGTAAGTCCTGTCACGGACAAATGTTCCACGTTTTTTGTGAACACTCTATTCCTTCTCGTCCATTCCGTTTATCAATCACTTTCGACTCTGTCCCCTTTCTGCTTTCAGGCGGAGACGAGTGTCTTCCTCGAGGTAACTGCTGCTTTTGTTGTTATCTTTTTTTTGTTTGTTTGTTTTGCTGCTGTTATAGAAGGTATGGTTTGAAGAAACCGTTGAGGATAGAGAGGTGTACAAAGAGGCTGTGATTGCTCGTTTCGTTTCCCTCTTTCGCTTGGGCACGCCGTGAGCTTCTGCGCGTGTGAGCGAGTCATCTCTGTCCATGACATCACCAGAGAGCCGACGCCGCTTGGGGCAGATCGTGAGGGGAAATAGAGTCAAATGGTTGTAAGAGAGAGAGAGAGAGGAGAGACAGTACAGGTATCTGGGGATACGCAGGGGGGAAACCCCCGGTGGACGTGCGTCACCGACACGGTCGCTCACGAAGCACTTCCGCACGTCCTACATCGCACTTTGCTGAATGGAATGAAAGAGGAGATCAGTTGACCGGGGCAACATCACGGAAGAGGAGAAAATACTGTACAGGAAAGAGAAACGAGAGAGGTCGCCACCGTTAAAAAAGACGTTACGGCTCCATCTTGAAGTTCGTTAGCTTCTGTTTGTGCACGCGCATGTTCCTTCGCCACTACTTGGGGCCCAGCCGGTTGCTGCGCTTCCAGAGTTCCGCCGCGAGCGTGGAGTCCTTGAGGAATGTCACGGCAAACATGGCGTACTGCTCCAGGGTTTCTCGATGGTTCGGGTCGAGTTCAATCGACTTTTCAAACACCTGCTGCGCGGACTCCGTCAAGGCACGCAGGCGAGGCGACAGGGGCGATGTCAGCGCGTGCGTCCCTTGCTTGGCGGCGCCACGGTCTCGCTGCTGCTCCTCTGTCTGCAGCCGCACGCACTCCTCGAGCAGCACGGAGCCGAGCAGACGTGTCACCTCCGCATTGCCTGGCGCCAGCTTGTGGGCTTGGTACAAGGTCTGCACCGCGTCTTCGAAGCGGTGGCGTCGGTTGGCGTAGAAGGTACCCAGGTTCTGCAGCACCGCCGCATTCCTGGGCTCAATGTCCACCGCGCGCCGGAAGAGAGCCTCCGCCCTGTCAAAGAGCGAAGTGCGGATTTCGGGGTTTTGGTACGCGGCTGGGGCGTCTGCGCAGGACCAGAGGAACTGTGCGTAGAGCCCGTAGTGCTTGCTCTGCGGTTCAAGGGCGATGCCTTTTTCAAAGTGGCGCTCTGCCGCCACCGGTGCGCTCACCATCACCGCAAGGTAGTTGCCGTAGTGCATGTGCGCCTCAGAGGACGTTGGGTCGCGCTGGAGGTAGTCGTCGTAGAGCGCCGCTCCCGCCGCCACCTGCTGTCGGCCAAACGCATGCGAGAGGTAGTTGGCGTAGCAGACAGTACGGCAAAAATCGCCGTCAGATGCCCCATAGGCCCGTGCGTAGAGCTTCCGGGCCAGGGCATGCTGGTGGAAGTCGCAGCAGAACTTGGCGTAGTTGACCAGGATGGCGGTGTGAAAGGGGAACCGCCTCAGAGCGCGGCGGTACATTTGGTTAATGAGCTTCGGCTTGGACGGGTACTTGGTCTGAATGAAGAAGCACGCGAGGCAGGCGGCCTCGTCGCTGGGCGTGGTAGACACGCCATCTAAGCACAGGGCGTCCAGCACGCGCACACGCTCTTCCAGGTTCGCCTCTGTGGTCGGCGCGTCCGGTGCGTACGACGGCAGTGCCGCCGCCGCCACACCAAGGCCAAGGACCAAGTGCTCCTGCACCTCGAGTCGCTGGGCGGCGGTGAGGGACTGCCATGGATGGCCGCAGCCAAGGCGAGCGAGCTTCCCGTGCATCTCTGCAGCCGACTGCGGGTGGGCCTCAATCACGCGAGCCATGTGCGCCGCGCCCTGTACGTAGTTGCCCGATTGCACAAAGAAGTCGGCCACCACCTCGGCCACCTCCAGCGGCGCGGGCCGGATGGCGGCCGCGCGCAGGTAGAGGGCCTCCGCCTGCGTGGCGTCGGTGGAGAGCTTCAGGGTAGCAAAGTTCGCGAGCAAGATGGCGAGCTCGCGGTTGTACTCGTGGTAGCGCTCCGCAATGTCAGCGGGCAGGCTGATGTCGAAAACTTGAGGGATGGCCGCCTCATCGGCGAGTCGCACGGCCGTTGCGTAGAGCTCCTCGGCCTGCCGCGTGTAACCATTCTGGTGGAAAAAGAACGCGCCACGACTCAGCGTAATGAGGCTGTCTCGTTCCGCGTCGAGTGCCGTCCGTGAGACCTTCTCGTCACCCGCCATGAACGCACCCGCGGACGCGGCACCGTCGTCGCTTGCGTCAATGTTCACGATGTGCGGGGCCTGCGCCTGTGCCGTTGCTGCTGCTGCTGCTGCTGCCATGCTCTGGCGCTGTCTTCTTCTGTCTGCCTCATCGCTAACGCGATGCGCCACGAGCAGCTGCGCGGCGCGCAGAAACGTGTCTGCGATGGTGCCAATGTCGGCTCTCATGTCCACCGCGTCATACACCGATAGCTTCTCTGGCCCTGAAAGCTTTTCCGCATTGAGGGCCCACTCGAGGAGGACGGCCACATTGTGGTCCCCTTCCATTTGCCGCATCGCGTTCAGCAGGATGGAGCCCATCGTCTGATTCCCCAGCGCGTAGCAGCACTTGACAAAGTAATGCGTCACCGTCAGACGCACGCTAGGCTCCACGGACTCGGCGGGGAGAAGGAGGAGGTAGAAGAGCACCCCGAGCATCGTCTGATAGTCGCCCTTCATGCCCATGAGCGCCACAGAGCGCATGCACGCGGCCACGGCGTTGCCACCAAGGGCAGCTTCAAGCGCAATGAGGCGATTCTGCGCCGCCACGGCGGCATCCCAGCTCTGCATGCGCTCACAGCACGCCACCATGTTGGTCAGCACAAAGTGCTCACGCTCCATTGGCATGATTGAGGCAACCGCAGTGCCGTGATCCGCTTGTGCGTTACCGCGCCGTCGTACGCCGCGACCCGAGGATGTCCCTTCCACCGCACGCTTGCCCGACGACGTGATGGTGTCCAGCACGTGCTGGTAGTGCCATAGCGCGCGACGGGGATCGCCCACGTACACCTGGTAGCAGTACGCCAGGCTCGCCTCCACGTCGAGGCTCGTGAGGCTCACAAAGGCCTGCTGAGGCCCGAGCTGCAAAGGAGCGGAGCTGCCAACAGCACCCAGAGGAAGGACTCGTGCACCATCAGAATGGGGTTCGTTGGCGTCATCCTCGGCGGTCTCGCGATTCAGACCGTCCTCGGGCGTGGCCGCGGCGGCGTCACCAATGTTGTAGTGCTCATTCTCGCGCAACAGTTCCATCGCGGCGGTGTACTTGAGAATCGCCTTGTCCACAAAGGAGACCGACGCAAGGGTGTCCGCGTACCGGCGCAGCACCCATGCACTGATCTCGTCCAGCCCGGCGCGGTTCATCAAGGAGAGAGCGCCCTCCAACAAGCCTAGCGCGGAAGCTTCATCCTCGTAGGAGAGGTGCGCCTCCGCCGTGTCCACGAGCACCGCTGCGGCGCGTACCACACGCTGCTTGTGCTGCCGTGTCAGTTGAGTATTCGCGAGAGCAAGCTCCGCCTCCTCTAGGAGCACTTCAGAGGCTGCCTCGAGGTAAATGAGGCCAGCCTCGAGCTGCTTGCGAACGGCGGGGGCATCGTTCAGGCTCGTGTCCTCGCCGGCAGCAACGGCAGGGCGTGCGCACAGCATGCGGCCGAGCTCGAGCATGGCGTGCTCGCCATCTTCCTCCTCACGGCTCACCAGGTCGTCGAGATACGCCTCATAAAGCTCTCGGCTTTCTCGCAGAAGCACCGCGGGCGTCAAGGCCCCCTTGGTGGAGTCGCTCTTGCTGATCTTGGTGGTGCGAGAAGCGCTGCTGCGTGCTTGCTGTGCTTCCAATGTTAGAGAGCCGTGACGGCAGACGCGAGCCATGGCCAGGTGGAGCGCCGACAGCACCTGCGGGGCAGCCCCTTGCGACTGAAGCAGTAGCTCATGCGCCTGGGCCTGGGAGAGCGCCGTGCGGAGTCGAGCCGCATCGGAAAAAAACTGCCGTGCTTCTTCGCGAATCCAATGACGAGAGAGAGGCATGACGGTGTGGGGTCCTGGAGCCAGCTGGTCAACCATGGTGGTCTCGCCTGCCATGAAGTCGCACGGGTGCTGGTCGAGCACGCGGAGGACCGTTGCGAATTGCTCCGCAGCCTGCCAGAAGAGGCGCTCGCACGCCAGCGCATTGGCAAGGAGGACGCGGATGTACAGCACGGATGTCTCTGCGTAGCCTTCCACCGCTTCGCTCGTTGTTGCCGCGCTGGCTTCTGCGATGTTACTGTGTTTTCCCTTGGCCGTTGTACGCTTATCGTGTACCTGCTGCTGTTTTGCGGCGGCGGCGGAGGCGGCTGTCTCGGCGGCTTGTGTGGTGGCGATGGCCTCCCGAAAGAGTGAAATCGCGCGTTGCGGCTCGCAATTGAGAAGACAGAAACTCCCGTAGTTGACCAGCAACCGTGCGTACAGCAAGAGAAGACGTTCATTGCCCGCGCAGCGAGAAAGGGGATCCTCCAGACGACGCCGCATCGTCTCACGGAGAGAGCTGTAGGCTTCCAACGAGCCTTGGCCAATGGCGAGATCCAGTTGGCGCTCCATGTGGCGCACAGTGCTGTCCGACGGACCCCGTGTCCACCAGCCCGTGAGCGGTGCGACCATGCTGGAGAGGGCTTCTTGCAGCTTGACGACGATGTCGCTCGCTGTCACCTGCGCCAGCAACCGTTCCGCTGACGCGTGCTGTGCGGTGGAAGAAGCAGTATCGGCGCCGAGAGAGCCGTTGGCATAGTCAGAACCCCCCTCTGTAGCGGATGAGGGCCCTTCTTCTTGTTGGGCCGCATAGGACGGGACGGACTTGGTGTGTGTGACCGTGTACTGACCTCGGGCCACCATGTCAACCGTAGTGAGGGCCTTCAGCAGGGTCGCCCCATCCATCACCTGAGGGACCTCTGGCGGGGCCGCGCGCTGCCGGCGTTGCCGCTTTCCCCGTGGTTGACCGCCCGCCAAGAAGGTAAAACCTTTACCGCTCTCCGCATCCGCTGCATTGCACACATTTCGCTTCGCAGAAGACGAAGGCGCGGACGCTGCCGCAGCCTTGCGGTCACCTCGCCGGCGCCGTGGCGTGCCATGCGACGCTGCGCTGCTCGTTCCACTGGTGGCTGACTTGGCCGTCGTCATCATGGCCGCAACCGCACTGGCATCCTCTGCCGCCGCGGACGCGCCGTACCCATGGGAGGCGTCGACAGGGGCGCGTGAGGACGTGGCCGTTGAGTTCGACGCGAAGGCTGCGGAGAAAAGCAAGGCTGTTGGGCGTTCCGTGGACCACATGGTGGCCGTCACGCCAAGCGCGGAGAAGAGAGACTTGTTCGAAAAACGACGCATTAGAACGTTCCTTCTTCTTCTTCTTCTTCTCGTCTTCTAGCTATGCTACTAGCTTTTGCCGTTGTGCTGTAGCGGTGTGGATCTAATGATGTGGCGTGAAGGTAGACCGTCCAAACCGCTTCTCTCTTTCTTTTTCTCTTTTACGGTGACAAAATATGTTATGTCACGTATAAGTGTTATCCCTCTTCTGTCTTGTTGAATGCAGTGGGGAATGGTGAAGCTGTGGGAAAGAGAAAGTTTGAGTGAACGGGAAAAAAAAACGTGTAAAGGTGAATCTTCTCTAGGTGTGAAAGTGAGCAAGCGTTGAGGCGGTTCGTTCTGTAGCGTCTGACCAGGGCGTGTATTCCTCTGTTTGAGTTGGAAATATAACTTTGGAGAAAAGGTTTTTAAAAAAGAGGCGGAAGCTCAAGGTGAAAAAGGAACGCGGGGAAAAGACGTCGAAAAAAGAAAGAAAAAAAAATGCTGTAACGGAGGCGACACAGAATAGTACAGTGAAATAAATTTTAAAAAGTGAACGAAGGGGAAAATGTGCGTTCCGTTGCGCAAAAAAAAGAGGCAGAAAAAGAGGGTGACTTTTTCTTCTTTACAAAACAGTAACAGCTATGCGCCAAAAAAAAAAGGCAAAGGATAGTGGGTGGATTTGAAAAATCGGACCAGTTGAGAAACTGAGGAGTGTTTGATAGGAAAGGGGAGAAAAAAAACAGAACAAACGTTCAAGGCGCCTTCGCACGATTCTTGGGATCTAATAAGTGAAAAAGAATCAGCGTGAACGTAAAGAACGTAATGACCGAATCGTAGGGAAGGAGAGTTCCGAGGAACGCCCTTTGTTAACGTTGTTGCTGTTGCCTCAGAAAGAGAGAGGGAGGGAGGGAATTGGATTTGAAGAAATCCTCCAAAAGCTCCTGCGTTGATCGGGAGCAACAGGTGAAAAAAAAAAGGAATAAAAGAGGGGATTGATCGTTTCGGAGCAACGAGAGCAAAGCCAGAAAGGTGGTGTGTCCGCGCGAACCAAAAACGTTGCGTTCGTTACGTGACGAGTGGAGAGAAGGTAACGAATCCGCTAAGGCGCAGAGCCTTTTGAGAAGAAACCATGAGCGAAGGAGAGGCGGAGTGGAAAGGAGACGATATTATTTTTTATTAGTATTATTTCACACGGCAATGGTGCATGGGTTGACGCTTTCACGAGAGCCGCGCCAAGGAGTTGACGCGGAATCATCACGCGTCATACCCTCACATATACGGTTTGCCTTCGTTGCTTCGACTCTATGCCAAAAGGGCTGGAAGAGAAGAGAGCACATTGCGTTGTTTGCGGCTGGCGACAGGTCTCGTGGTGGAGATTATTTTTGAGAAGTCCCTACAGACAACCAACTGCGACACATAAGCTATTCAAAGAGATGAATTATAATTTTCGTTTTCATGTTTGTTTGTTTTTGATTTGTGTGCTGAGACATCGATAAGGAAGGGGAATATCACGGTGCGTGCCCTGCTTTTCTTTCGCCATCCCTCCTTGGCTTCCAGAAGCACGATTGCCCCATCAACAGGAGATGAAAAGAGGCTGACACAATTGTCATCCCTGCTTCAGAGACTGTCTTTTCCTTCAGCGAAAAGTGAACGAATACCATTCTTGACGCGTGGAGCATCATGAGAGTCAACAGCACACACACACTCCACTGTCTCTCGCGAGGAGTCAAAGGACAGACATAGCAAGAGGAGAGGAGTACAGAGAGGCAAAAAAGCAAAAAAAAAGGACACGAGCAGCACCGCTGCGTTACTGACATGGGCCAGTGCAAGGAAAAAATAAGAGCGCTCCCCCAACCAGCCAAGCACTCAGTGGTTTTTCTTTGCGTTCTTGGGCGCCGGCTTGTGCGCCGACGGAGCGGTCTTCTTCTTCTCCTTGACCTCTGCGAGACGCAAGGAGTCAAAGCACTGCTTCATGATGAAGCCGGGGATGACAATCCAGAAGGAGGAAGGCAGCGTGACCACGAGAAACTGATCCATGGGGCTGTTCTGCTTGGTGTACAAGCCATCCTCCACGATATCCATGGCATAGTAAATCACCGTCTTGTACAGGGTCATCATGCACACCACAATCGCCAGCTTCACAGCCGCCGTGTGTTTCTTGGCCACCACATCGAGCAGCACCACTGCGATGCCGAGGGCCACCTCAGCTATGTTCAGGTAGCTCTGCGCCACCACAAAGGCGTCATCGTTGGGGCTGTAGCGGCGGTCGTACTGCGCGTAGATGGTCCAGTACTTGAAGGGGAAGGTCTCAGCCAGAGGATGGGTGGGGTCAGACGAGGAGGCAGGGGCGCGGGTGAGCACAAACGTGCCGTCAATAAGCACAATGGGGGTCACAATCAGGAACCACAAGAGCGCCAGCTTCGAGATGCGTGCGAGGGCCATTTTTTTAATTGGTTTTCGTTGCTGTTTTGTTTTGTGTTGCTGCTGAAATTCACTTTTGCGTGACTTCTTCTCGTTGGGAAAGAGAAAGTCACTTGGGATGAAAAGAGAGAGGGTGTGTAGGGTGCTTCTTTCTTCTTTTCTTTTTTGAAAGGAATGATGACTGTCAGATGGAATCGAAAGCGCTAACTTCTTCATATGTGTTGTTGTTGTTGTGTTTGTCAGAGAGGAAGAAAGAAAACAAAAAAGAGGAATGCTGAACGATGGTGCAGAGTCTTCATCATGCTGGGCTGCGTGGCCAAGATCCGAAGAAGAAGAAAATTCCTTCCTTCAACGGATCAACAGGTATGTCGAACGAGTCGCTCCTGCCCACAATCCCCAAGAAGTAAGGGTCGTGTGGTTGTGTGCCTGTGACGCACGACCCGATGGGTTCCTGCTGGGTGTATTCTTCCAATCGAGTCCCTCGGACCTTCCCAAGCAGAGGAAGAGGTGTCCTCTGAGCGCATTACGGGTGGTTTTGTCAATTACTGTAAATATGTGTCCATAACAAGCACGCAAAGTTTTTTCTTGTTACAAAGAAGGAACCATACCCACAAGAATGCACGAAAGGAATTGCGCCACCCCTCGCCAATACAAGCGTGGTACGTCCCAAGAGGAAGGGAAACATTCAAGGAGCCACGTCATCACTTCCATCACGCCTTCACATGTCGCTACAGCGAGATGGATTCCCCAATGACGTCCTCATCGTCCACGGATGCCTTTGCTGTCTTTTTTGACTTACCCTTTCCCTTCTTCTTGCCCTTGCCCTTCTTGGACTTCTTCTTGGACTTCCTTCGTGCAGCAGACTTCGTCTTGGGCTCGGCTGCCTCTGCGGACTCCTCATCCTCGTCCACGTCCACGTCCTCTGGGGCCGTTGGCGGTGTCACATCTGGCGCAGGCACAGCGGCTGGAGGCGTTGTCACCTCCACACGCTTCTGCACCACATGGTAGCTCCCCGTCACAGTGCCTCCCTCTGCCCGGAAGCTCCCCGAGGTCACCGCTGCGGTCCCCTTCACCGTCCCTTCGCCAGACGGTGCCGTGCCCGTCATGCTCGCCACTCTGGTCTTCTGCACCACGTCGAGGCCGTACGCCTTGCCCACTTCGTCCACCTCCGCGGCGGAGAAGTTGTCGCCTTGCAGGAAGCGCGCCTTGGTGTACCGGTCCGCGCTCTCCATCTCCACCTCTCCTTGACGCACTTGCTGGACCGTCTTCATGGTACCACTAACGCTGCTCCCAACGGAAGCAGCAGCAGCGGCAGCAGCCGTCGTTGCCGTAGCAGCTGCGGCGGCACCGGCACCAGGAGTGGAGGAGGTATCCTCCTGCCTTTCCGCCTCACCAGCAGCATCGTCGACCTCAGCGTCATCCTCCTCAACCTCCTCCACCACCTCAACCTCTTCGTATTCCTCTTCATCACCCTCATCCGCGTCGTTAGTGGCACTTTCCGTGCGCTGCGTTCGCGCAGCGGTCCCTGCCGTTGTGTCCACGACATCGGCATACACCTCCTCCTCTTCTCTGTCCTTTGCCGCCACGGACCTGGATGTTGCATTGGGCTCGTCGTTGGCAAGCGCATCCACAGAGAACTCGTCGTCGTCGTCCACCTCGACTTCCTCATCCACTTCCTCAAACTCATCTTCTGCGTCCACCATTGCCTCTGGTGCCTGTGACGCAGAGGCAGACGCTGCTGCGACACCACTCGCCGCAGCGGACTCGGGGGTCGCAGACACAAACGCAGACACCGCCGCTGCAGCCGCCTCCCGGGCAGCGGTAACGGTTGATGTCCGTTCCTTTCCGCTCTCCAAGTCGTCAAAGGGTGCCGAAAGGTCCTCTTGCGCAAAGGCCGCGGGTGCGGCGCGCGGAGAACGCCGTTCCTTCTCCTCCTGTTGTGGTGCGGTGATCGGCCGACGCTGGCGTGTGGACTGGCTGCCGTACTTTGGGGCCTGAGAGGGATCACCTCGGTGCGGTTTTTGGGAAGCGTACGGCCCCCTCGACGAGCCCAGGAGCCGGTCCCGCTGACGGTCCAGTGCTGTGCGGGTTATGCGGTAGTGGTACTCGTGCTCTAAGCGGAACAAGTCTCGCAGGACGGTCTCCAGGAACACCAGCAGCATCATCAGTTCGCTGTCAGCAAGATCCAGTTCAATGGTACGCACGTCGTCGAGGTTGTACGATGAGCCTGGGATGCCGTCGCTCTCCTCGATGCTCTCTGGCATCGCCCCACGGCCCTCTAGCATGGGACGTGTCTTGGTGGTGAAGGTTCCTCTCAGGGTGAAGGAGGCCAGGCTGCCTTTCTGCACAGGGCTGAGGGTAAGTGACGTGTGCTCGCGCTGCACCACGGCAGGGTCCTCGGACCAGCCCTGGAGCACCGCTAGCAGCTGTCCAACGTTGTAGGGGCGAAGGAACAGGCGACCAAAGGCGTAGGAAATCTGCGAGCCAGCCGCAGCGTCCTCCTCAAGAATGTCCGTGCCGCTCTCCATGTTCGACTTGGGTGGCCGGCCGATGCTCATGACAACGTGGTACGGCCGGTCGCTGCGGTACTTCCAGCACAGCACGGCAGGGTACTGCACGTCGCCTTTGCGAATGGTGATGGGGGAGTGGTGGTCGCGGACAAAGAGGCTGCGCTGTGCATGCTGCTGAGCAGCGAAACCAACGCCTCTCCCTGTGGAGAGCCATTGTGCCGTAGCGGGCAGGCTTCCTGCGAGCGCGCGACGCCACATGACTACTCGTCTTTCTTTTCTATAGGTTGTGTTTGTGTGTGGTGCTGTTGCTTTTTTTTTTTTCAGGAAGTTGTTCTCTCCGCTCGGTTTCACTGTAGCCGCCCGAGAGCAGTCGTAACCTACGGAAGAAGAATGAAGGAAAAGCAGGTCTGCTTTGATTTATCTATACCAGTGCGCACGCCTACGCACGTTACTTGAGGCCGAATCGGTTTGCCCTAGGTGAATTCGCGAGGACGCACGACTTCGATGAGACGGCCAGAGTTTCTGCTTGCTATCCCGTGAGCACGTGCGCCAATGTCGTCTGTGCGTGTGTCGACAGGAGACGCGCCAAAATATGTGTGTGTGTTTTGTAGAGGCTGTACCTGTGATACCTTGATGTTGCCGTGTGACAGATGCAAAGAATAAGTGGAGCGTTACGACGTGATGGTCAGGAAGCGTGACATCAACGGGAATGACAGAGATGTAAACGGTTGTCGTGCTCCTCAGCACGGGGGACATGCAACATATAGCAGAATGCATAAATGGCGCCTCACGAGCGATCCAACATACGCCAGGAGAGGAAAGAGACCTGGTATTCCTGGACCTGCTGCTCGAGTGAGCAGCCAACCCCAAACAGAGGTCAACGCCGGATCGAAATGAGCGTAGGCAAAGTGCACACAGGTGCACGCTTACTGTGGCGGGGGCATCCACGTCAACGTCACGTGGTCCGAATGCCCCACCCTCCCAAGTTCCCCATGTCCATCTACATAGATCAAATTGTTCTCTGCCCCACTGCTCTTATTTTTCTTTTCTTTTCTTTTCTTTTTCTTTTCCTTTCTGGGGTTTCAGCATCCCTCCTACAGGAGACGTGATACGTGGAGCAAAAGGATGTACACGTCCAAAGAGACAGCCAAGTGTTCGCACGTGTGTGTGTAGCACACTCTGTCGAGCATTCAGAGAAAAGAACACATACACACCGCAACAACAAGTGCACCCATGCCATTGATTCAAAAATCTTCGTGCGCGCACACACGCACACGCTCTCATGTACCGTATGGTGAAAGTCAAAGAAGAGATGTAGCACAAGAAGCAACCAACCATGACAGAAGCAACGCGCTTGTGTGCAGCCAAGGACCACAGAACGAAGAATGGCTTCAGAAAAGCTCAGAATAGAAAGAGGAAGAGGAGAGGAGACGGCTTGAACAGCCGGTGACAAGAAGAACGTGGTTGATGAGCATTTTCAATCGCTGAACGCCTTCCGCATAAATGTCATTCCGCCCCTCTATCTCTCTATGGGTATCGATTCTCATTGGATAAACTGTTGTCGCTGGTTGTTATTGTTATTGTTGTTGTTGTTGTTGCGCCTGCCATTGTTGTTCCCATTGTTGTAGTTCCGCCTATTGCCATAGTTGTTATTGTTGTTGCCGGCATTGCCGCCATTCTGGCGAGCGTTGTTTGCCTGGCGCACAAATGCGTTGTACTGCTCAAACCCAAAGCTCGCCGCCAGCGCGCTCTCCAAGAAATGCTCAATGGTGGTCGCGTGATGATCATTGAACTGAATCGCCCACTCCTCCGACTTGGTCGACGTCGCACGGTGCACTTGGCCCTTGAGAGAGTAGCCCTCTGGGTTCTTCTCGAACACCAAATCGTAGGCGTTGTTCTTCATATGGTGGCTCGGCAGACGGCCCTCCACCACTGCAACGAGGCCGGCGAGGTCCATGTGGCGCATCCGCACCGACACACGGCGCTCGCGGTCAAATTGCGGAGTGGGGTCGTTCGCCTCTGTCTTACGGGGCCCCAGCTGAGGGTACTGCGAGACGAGCAGCTGCTTGCGGTCCACGGCGACGCGAATCATGCTTCCACGCGCCGGGTCGTCCTGCACATCCTCAATCACAAAGTTAGGCAGAGTCCAAGTCGGGCGGTACCGAAAGTTGCGCCGGCGCGCACCAGGGGCGTTCTGGGTGGCCTGAAAACGGAGGCCGCACGCGCCGGCCGTCACCAGCGGCACGCGGGATGTCGCAAAGCGGAGCATCGTCGACTATCAAGCCTTCAAGCTACTTGTACGTGAAGGTACGACGTGGTTGTTGTTTGCTTGTGTTTTTTTCTAGAACTGCGAAACAAGAGCCTTCTTTTCTGTTGCTTTTGTTCTTTGGCGGTGGTTGGTGACGCCTACTTGGTTCGTACAATAGATGTCTGACGCCTTTTCAGTCTTTCCTATTCTGCAAAGCTGTGAGAAGCAAACAAGAGCGAGCCCGAAAGAAATAGAATGTGAAGTAGATTAAGTAGGTTATCGAAAACTCCGCCGCTCCATGTTGCCATCTGTTCACCCTTTGCAGGCTCGGCAACATCGTTGAGCTTTGAGACAGAGAGACCGGGAGCTGTGAGCGGGCGACACGTCGAACAGAGGGAGATGAGGGACCGCCCGTGCCTGCTTACGTCGCACCTTTGGTGGTACTCACATAGGACAGCTTTGTCGGTGCGTTTCTCCATGTCTTCGCACCCCGACGTTTCCCTGACCACGATTAACTTTCATGCTCGCTTTTTTTTTCTTTTTTTTTTGAGGGTGGGATGTTAATGATGCCAACGCTACTTGGCTTAATCGATGGAGTATCACAGTAGAATGCACACAAAGGCGAAGCCTACTTTTTTTTTTTTGTTACAAGACGACGCTCCAGCCGTCGTTACCTTTCTTGGACGCATTTTTCCGCCGGTTGTTGTTCTTTGGCTTTTGCTGTTGCTGCTGCTGTTGCTGCGATTGTTGAGGGGTGCCCTCCTCTTCATTGTTCTCATCCTGCCCCTCGCGGTAGAGGCCGTCTTCGCCGTTCGCCATCGCAGCCTCCGCTTCTGCCAGCGTGAGACCACCGAGCTCCTCCTCGTTCCCATCATCGGCGTCACCAGCGTTGCCGTTCACACTGAGCGCGACCGGGTTCTCCCGGCGGTAGTGCTCCTCGGTGCTGACAAACCGTTCTACCAGTGTGTTGTCGTCTTGGCAGCAGCGGCAGTACATGTCGTGCAGCAGGTCAGCGACCTCCTTCATGCTGTCGTCCTGGATGACCACCGAGCGCGCGAGCTCGAAGAAGTCCTCAAAGTACCCTTCCATCTCATCGGAGTAGACCTCGCCCACCTCCGTGTGCCACTCGACAAGCTCCTCGTAGAGGCTCTGGAAAGCGTTGTTGTCGATGTTCTTGGCGACAATGTGGAGGGCTGTCCACTGGTTCATGACCGCTGCAAGGCCGCGGAGAAAGTGCTGGAGCTGAGTGTCGCTCGCACGACAGCGGGCGAGAAGCATCGCCTTGGGGTCCACTGCGTCGCCGTAGCCTTGCATTGTCATGCAAAGGCGTTGCCAATGTTTGTGATTCCTTCTCTCCAATTGAGGGGAAAGTTGTTTGAAAAGTTGATGAGCAAGCGCGCCCCTGTGTCACAGAATGATTCGCTCAGTTGTGGTAGCGTCTGAGCATTCGCATAGTCGTTGGTCGGCATACAGATGAGCCACCGAGCCAAAAAAAAAAAAAATTGCAAATTAAGGAGGTAATTCACAAGAAAGAGAGAAATAGGCAGAGAGAAAGAAGAGGCGAATGTAAAATATCACGGATAACATTGCGTTTGACGGTCACCCAGAGACGAGAGAGGCGTTCTTGGCGGACAACAAAAACGCACACGAAAAGCAGGGGAAACATCCATTTCAACTGGCCTTCCTTACTATTGTTTTCTGACGTGTGCTCCTTGCTCCTTAGAAAAGGTGCGCCTTGCGGTTGCCACCATGCAGGGCCCTGCAACGCGCACTCGCGCTGAGTTCGCAGGTCGTATCGCATGCTGCATCGCGCTCACGCAAAGACAAAAGATCTGCGTGTGCGTGTGTGGGGGCGTGTCGTACTCCCTCTGCGTTCTTTCCTAGCTGTTTTGTTTTGCTGTTGTTGTTGTTGTGTTGTTGTTGTTTTTTTCGGGGGGGGTGTATGAGAAGGGTAGAAGAGGAACGAACATGGGGAAAGAGTCGAAACAGGAGAAGAAGAGGCTGGGACTACTAGGTACATCTGCAACACCGAACACAGCGAAACGGTGGCGATCAACTGCAAAGCAAAAGCAAAAAAAAAAAAAAAAGTGTAAGAGACAACCAAATTCCGCGGAAAGGAGCGTGGGGAGCACAGAGGCAACGGGACTGCGATGTGAAAAAAAAAAAAATGAAACAGTGGTGCGTGTGCGTTGGGGGAGAAGGGAGGAAGGAGGGGAGCCCGCAGCTTCCTCCCATACGGTGAATCGCTCCGTGCGTCCGCAGAGCCAAAGAGGGGAAAAGGAAAAGAGTTTGAAATGGAATCAGAAAAACTGCACACAGATGATCTGAGACATCCTCAGGGAGAGGTTGGCTCGGAGGAGGGTTTACATGTCACGTTGGCCACTCACAAGTTAGTAGGAAACGAAATGAAAGACGCTTGGGAGTGACGAGGCAATGCACGAACAATGCGAAACAAAGAAAAAAAAATGAAGCTAACAAAAACAAAAATAGAAGAAATAAAAACAACCAGTATCTTGTCTAATGCTGTTTCCTTGTTGTCTCATCTCGGTGCGACTTCGGCTAGGCACAAACCGAAACGAGGAACGAAACAGAAGCGTGTTTGAGGAGGAAGTCAAAGACTTAGCACGTCATGAGAAGGGTCGACAGGAAGAATAAAACACCAGAGAGAAACGGAAAAACGTCTAATAAGGTAGGGGGGGAGGGGACCATGGTGTCTACACGCCAGGGAGGTCAATGTCATCATCGGAATCCGATGCCTGGGCCTTGGCCTTCTTTCCTCCCTTCTTCTTCTTGCTAGCGCCATCCTCGTCGTCGGATAGCCCGGTGGAGAAGTCTGCTGTCAAGGACACGCCATTCGCCGCGCCGCCACCGGCCCGCCGACCCGCCACCGCCGCTGGCTCCGCGCCGCCCGCCTCGTCGCTGCCACGGCGTTCCTTGCCCCCCGCACGCACGTCCGGGTTGCTCGAGGAGCTGCCGCCGAGGCTATTGTTGTCGTCGTCGCTGCTGGCCCGGTTGGATAGCTGCTTGCGCTCCACCTTCTTCATCTGCTTGAACCACTCCGCGGCCTCTTCTGTGGCGCCGGCGTCCTTGCAAATCTGGACCAGGTACTTGAGGCACTCCACATTGTCCGGGTGCTTGTGGTGAATCCCCTCGTACATATGCTTGGCCTGCGCGTAGTCGCCGCGGCGGCGCAGGCACGAGGCCACCATGAGCTGCCACTTCACCTCCTGCGGCTGGATGTGCGAGGCGCGTTCAAAAAACTGCATCGCCTTGTCGTACACCTCATTCTTGACAAAGTAGGCGCCCAGCCAGGAGATAACATCCATGTTGACCTGGTAGTAGCGGTACGCCTCGAGGTAGTAGTGGAAGGCCTGCGTGTCGTCGCCATCGCGGGCGTAGAGGGAGCCGACGCGGGCGAGTGCATTGGGGTCCGTCGGCACGCGACCAATCAGGCGGTTGAACCACTCGAGGGCGGCAGGGTCGCCGACGAGGTCGTTGATGTCCGCAATTTGGTAGAGCACCTCGCTGCTGTCGACAAGGGTCTGCACGCGCTTGAACATCTTCACTGCCTCCTCGTAGAGGCCCAGATGCTTGGCGGTGAGACCCAGGTTGTAAATCGCCTCGACGTTGTCAGCCTCGACGGAGAGAGCGCGGTGGTAGCACTCCTTGGCCTTTTCAAAGTCGTCCCTGACAAAGAGAAAGTTTCCTTTATTGACAAGCGCCTTTGCATTGTACTGGTCCGCCTCGAGGCTCATGTCGCTATACCGCTCGCCATTGTCGTAGTCGCCTTCGAGGAAGTACAGGTAGGCTAAGTTGGTGGCCGCCCGCGCGCGCAGTGCCTTGTCCTTCTTCTCAAAGGCCTTGAGCCCTGTGATGGCCTCGTGGTAGCGCTTGTGCTTGAGGTAGTTGAGGTACTTGCACATCTCAAGTTCGCTCGCCACATGCGAGGAAGGGTCGCGCATCTCGTAGTGGCGTAGGTGCTCAATCAGGTAGTCGTAGCCGACGCGCCAGTCGGGGTCCAGGACCGGTGCAATGAGCCGGGCAGCCGTAATGATCTTCTTCAAGAAGTCCGCTCGGCGCTCCTTCAATTCCCTTCGCAGGCCGTCATCGACGAGCACGTCCTTCTTCTCTTCAGCCTCCTCGTCAAAATCTTCTTCCTCGTCGAGTCCGGCAGGGCGGCTGCTGAGCATCTTCACAAACGTGCGCTTCAGCTTGTCCGTCTCTCCCAGGGCATAGTAGCAGACCAGCAGGTTGAAGCCCGCGTTGATGTCACCGTTGCCTTCAAAGATCGTCTCGTAGCTGTTCGCCGCGTCGCGGTACTGGCCCATCTTTACAAAGGCGTTGCCAATGTTGCGGAAGAGCTTGTAGCGGAGCTCCTTCCCCGCGTTGGGGGTCTCGTCCAGGCACATGCGGTACATCTTGATGGCCAGCAGGTACTTCTTCTGCGCGGCGTAGATGTTGCCCATGTTCACACGCAGGCGGCCGGCTTGCGGGAAAAGGGGGTTCCGGATAATTAGATTGTACATGTTGAGGGCCTCCGTGTAGAGCTGGTGATTCTGGTACTGCAGGGCGAGGTTCAAGTGCACGGCGTAGGTCAGGTCCATGTTGTTCTGGTCCCCTAGGCCCAGCTGGTCCCGCTGAACCCGCAGCTGTCGCTCCTTCTTGCCAGCTTCCTTGGCCTTCTCCAGTGCCGCGCCATAGTCCTTTTGCAGAGCCAGCATCGCGCTCTCCTCAATCAGCTTGTTCACTTGCTTCTCCATCTCCATGCACAGCTCCTCCGGGCTGTTCTCGCTACGCTTCTTCAGCGGCGGGGCGGGGCCGAGGGCCATGTTCATATTCATGCCCTGTCCGGTCGGGTCGAAGGCGGTTCCGTTTTGGCTGAAGCCAACCGCGCGGTTGGACGTCATGGGACGGGCGGCGCCAGCGGTGGCGAGGCCTCCCCCCATGGTGCCGAGCCGGCTTCCTGGTACGCCCCAGGCGGAGCCCATCCCTGTGTTTCGCCACTGCGAGGGCGGGGCAAGCATGATGGGGTTGCCCCGACTCGACTGCGGTGGTGAGGCGGCCGTCGCAAAGGCATCGGTGTTGGAGGTCCACGGGTGGGTTGCCGTGTCGGAGGTGCCAAAGGCCGCGTAAAGATCTTCCTCCTTCTGCGCCATGGGAGCTCAAAACGAAAATGAGCAATGGGCGTGAGGTGGAAAGAGTTTGGAGAAGAACAACAAAAGAAGCGGACAGCCTCAGAAAACAACAAGCACGTCAGAGATGGAAGTCTGTCGATAGAACAGATGTTCTCTCTTTTTTTTCTTCTTCTTCGCGGACAACAGAAAAGGAGCCAACTTGCGTGACAAGAATCAAGGCAAGGGCTGCCGTAACCTTGGGTCGTAGTAATCTAAATAAACAAGAGGAGGTACAACTGTACGTGAGGGCGTCACACGACAGGACTCTTTGCCAGACAGAGAGAATCACCCACTTCAACGTACCGGGAGGGTTGAAATAGGGAATGCGAAAGGGAAGCAAAGAAGCCCTCTGACGCACTGTGTAAGACGAAAACACAGCAAGGTGTTCCTATATTGCTTGCTTTTTTTTTTTTTCGTTCGTGTGTGTGACTTGCCGTTTCCCGTGGAAAGAGGCGCCGAATAGGATGCCAACATGCGGCCGCGTGTGAAGGGTGTTGCGAGAGAGAGGAATGGAGGGGAATGCACGGGGAGTAGGGAATGCTGGGGAAGCTGGGTGGTTATTGGACCGTTTCGCTGAAGGAGTCGAAGGCAGCTCCTTTGCTGCCGTGACGGTTGTAACAAGCGCAGAGAGCGGGGTGGGGCACCATTCACACCAGGGTGGTGCTATCACACCATCCTTGTTCCTTCAGAAGCACTCGCTGAGCTGCATGGTGCTGTCGACCGCTTTTCTTGTTGCTGGCTTTGTGAGTGGGTGTGAGTGTAGAGGAGGTCAGCTGGAACTGGCTGGGTGGCACAGAAGTCATATACGAATGTAACAGTCGACATTATGTCCGGACGTGCCGGGATACGAACCCGGAGTTAGTAAAAGCGGAATCGGACAGGTGGGAGTGCAGTTGAAGATGCACGGAAAAAAGACAAAAGGCGTATGTCGACCACACAACAAAGAACGCGACAAGAACGAATAAAATTCATGGCTGCGTAGAGCCCACGAAAGAATCAGAGAGAGAGAGAGAGAGAAAGAGAGGGGGTGAGGCAACGCAGCGTTCGGGATAGAAAGGTAATGACATCCTGAGAAGAGGCGTAAGAGAACGCTGAGAGCCAATTGCAGTGCGGCGCCCATGCATCATCATCAGCCTCCAACGAACCCTAGAACGGTCAACCAGAAACAAGGCCCCCTTTTTTTTCTCTTCACACCCACCTGCTTCGCCGCTAACAGCATCTACTTGGGTTGAAACGGCTTGAAGCTGGGCGGCGGGGGTGGCGCACGTGGCGCGTTGGGTGAGCCCGCTGCCGGGTGCGTGCCACTAGCCATGGGACGTTCGTAGGACAGCTGCTGTGGCGGAGACGACACTGCTGGCTGCTGCTGTTGCTGCACGGACGGCTGCGGCGGTGGCTGGTAATGAGAAGGTTGGCCGTTGGGATGCGCGGGGGGAGTGGGAGGGCTGGCGAAGGGGTTAGACAGCGTGCTGGGGGCTGTCTGTGGCGGCGGCGGTGAAAACTGTTGCGGCTGCTGCAGCTGCTGAGGGGCAGGCGAGGCTTCCTGGAGCGGAGAGGCGGCAGGCGCGTCGCCCATGGAAGGTGGCATGGCGTAGCGGTTGGCGAGATGGGCCCCAGTGCCGCCGCCAAGCGCACTGCGCGGTGGGCTGGTCGGGGCACTCGGCCCGCCAGCGGGGTGCTGCGGCTGTGGCGGCGGGGGTGGTGGGGGTGGTGCCTGTGCAGACTGCTGTTGCTGCTGTTGCTGCTGGGGAGGCAGCTGCGGCGGTGCGGCTGATGGCGTCGGAGCAAGTGTGGGTAACGCAGGCATCTTGAAGGCAGGGAGGGGAGAGTGCGCGGGGCTGGGCTCGCGCGGTGGGCTGGGCGGCGACCCCACAGGCGCGGCGCCGAAGAGTTCATCGGCGGCTTCGTCGTTGAACGAACCAAAGGGGTTTGGTGCGTGGGAGACCGGCGCGGGCGGCTGCGGAGGCTGCGACGGCATGGGTGCCGCGACCGGTGGGGGTTGCTGCTGCTGCTGTGGCGGCTGTTGCTGCTGCTGCTGCTGTGGCGGCTGTTGCTGCTGCGGCGGCGGCGGTTGCTGTGGTGGGTAGAATGATGGCCCGCGAGGTGCAGGGGTCACCACGGGTCCCTGTGAACTGTGCTGGGAGGACGCCAGTGGAGCGGCTGGGAGGTAGCCCGTGTTCTGGTTAGGTGAAGCGGGGTACGATGGGGTGTGGGGCGTGGTACGCCCTGGAGGTGCCCCAGGAGCTGCGGCTGCCGGGGAGGGGTAGCCCATTGCGGGATTGCCCTGTGGCTGCCCTGGTGAGAGAGTCGGTGGGTGTGAAGGGGGTGGCGCCGTCGGAGAGGCATACAGGCCAGCACTGTAGCTGGTCCCAACAGGGGCCTGCTGCGGCTGTGGTTGCTGCTGCTGCGGTTGCTGCTGCTGGGCGGCGTAGCCGTACGTGGTTGCCTGTGGAGGCGCGAGCTGCTGCTGTGGCTGCTGTTGCGGTGGTGGTGGGGGTGCAGCTGGCTGTTGAGGGGTGGGGTATCGCTGTTGCAGAGGTGACTGAGGCGCTTGATAGGCAGACGGCGCGTCGTATGTCTGTGGCGGTGGGCGTGATTGTGAAGCAGCAGCCGCTGATGGCGGAGGCGGAGCGTGATAGGCCCCTAGCTGTGGTTGCGGCTGTGGCTGTTGCTGGTATGGCTGCTGCGGTGGTGGTGGTGCGGGGTAGGGTGAATGCTGCATCTGGTATTGGCCCTGAGGGGGTTGCGGCTGCGCAGGGCCAGTGTTGAAAAAGTCTGGCACCGCGTAGTGCGGCCCGGCAGAGCGTGCGCCGGGGGCAAACATGCCCTGAGGTGGCCCACCTGCATGGGGACCACGCATGGCGGCGCCTGGGGGTGGTGGGGGCGGTGGGGGTGCAACCTTCTTCAGGCCCAGCCGCTCCTCTTCCGCCTCCCGCAATTTGGCCGCGTGCTCCCGCTTGATGCTCTCGGGCGCTTCTGGCGTGACATCCCACCTGCCCAGTTCCTTGTTGAAGTAGTACCAATTCTTCGTCACGGGGAGCCCGTTCTCGTCGATGTCCGTGTTTTCGCGGACGTTGGCGTCGCCGGAGCCGTGGCTGCCTCCGCCGTTGCCGAAGCTTCTGGACCGCGAGGCAGGGGTGTCATCCACGAGGCTGGCCAAGTTCCGGCCCAAATTGTTCGAGCCACCACCGCCGCCCCCAATGTTAAAGCTACTCCAGTACTGTGACACGGCATTTCCCGCCTGCTTGAAGTAACGACCCACCGAGCCTTCCGGGCCGCTCCCATTTGCGGACGCAGAGGCGATGCCGCCACCACCAAACAGAGTGCTGCCGCCATCGTCGGGTCTCGCGTTGCCGTGACGGTCCGGGAAGGATTGGGAGCCCTCCGTGGTGAGTTCAATCGGAGCGGTACCAGAGGGAAGGCCGTGGGCGTCGCCGCTCTCGCCGCCGTCGTCGCGGCCCGCGATGTTAACTCCGAGCTTGGAGCTCAGCCATCCGACCGCTTTCATGGACATTTTCTTCGGTCGCGTAAAGCGCGTTGAAGATGAGCGGAGGAGAGAAATAGCCCAGGAACTAGAAATAAGTAAAGCACACGAATGCAGGGAAAAGCAACGGGAACAACGGATCAGGGCTTCACGCTCGATATCAAAGCCCTTCTCTCTCCTCTTTTTTTACTTCGGTAACGATGGACGCAACGTGATTAGATGCAAGTGTGCACGGCGCACGGCTGTGTTCGAGGTAAACGGCACCGTTCAACAAGTGCTTTGATGTATATATAAACGATCCAGATACAAAGGAAAGAAATAAGAGCTCACACAGAGATGCTGTGATACGTGACAAGATGGATCAGACAGAAACAAATGCGAAACGGAAAAAAAAATACCGCTACAGCTGTGGAATGAAGGAATCGAACGAGAAAAGGAGTGGATTAGAAACAGGCGGCATCGTTCGCAAGAGAGTTCCCTACCGTTTGTGTGGGTATGCGCGCATGCCTGTGACGCTACTCCTCACGCGTCGTTGCTTCAGTTAGAGAAGCCTACAACTATCGCAATACCAGAGAAATAGCTGCTTCTTGACCTTTGATTAGACTACTGTATTGAGCGCGTGTGCGCCCACGTATTTTGCTGTTGTTCTCGTATATTCGTGAGTTCTGTGGTGTGACGCGGTGCTGTCACCGTACCGCTGTGAGGGCGTCACGCATCTGGGAGTGAACCGATGAGGCAGAGAGAGAAAAGGGAAAGGAGTAGATCATTCAGTTGCAGCCCAACAGCCTCCCTCCCTCCCCCCTAACCCAACACAACACAACAGCCGTCGATTCATGCCGCAAACATATTGTCCCAGACCTCCGTGACCTTGCCAATGAGTTGGCGCAGCAGCAGCCCGACCCGGCCGTCTTCATCGCTGCCAAAGACTCGCTCGCAGTACCGCAGAAAGGACAGCATGCTTGCGAAGCCCCAGTTGCAACCAGACTGGAGCATGAAATCCATGTGCTGGCGCCATGCCTGAGGGTCGTCAGGGCCGCATAGCAGACGCAGGTCGTCAACGTCAACCATGTCGAGGAGCAGCCGCACGTCTGACAGAAAGGTATCGACCATGCGCTCAATGCAGAACTGGTTACACCAATTGTGATTCACGGCTATGGTTAGTTCCATGGAACATGGCGTCGAGGCGTCTGAAGAAAGAAGATCTGAGCCACCGCCAGACGACTGCGAACCTTCCCTCTGCTTCCAGGGGCCCACTCCATCAAACATGTGTCCGGAGAGGTTGTGGACCTGATGAAAATAGCGAGAGGGCACGAACACAAGGTCCCCTGGCTGCTGCACACAGGTCCAGTAGGTAAACCCGGTCATCACGCGCATGTCAGGAGGCGTGGGGAAGCCACGGACCAAATGCTCGTGCAGGTATGTGTTGCCTGCGACATCGGGGAAGAACCACTGCTTGGTGCCACACACGTTAAAGGACCAGCTGTACGTTCCAAAGACGTCATGGTGCAAGACGGTCCACGTGTTGGCAGCACCCATGTACGCGAACCGATAGTCCATCGTGCCGCCCCCAAAGCCCACCAATGGTGTGGAGCTCGTGAGGGAGCCGGAGCCGCCAGTGGTATCATTTCCATTCGTTCCACGATTCTCTGTGTCCATGGGCGGGCGTGGCGACTGCGCGCGAAGTGTGTCCACGCAGAACGGGTCCATCCAGTCGGGGCCAAGGTATTCCGGTACCTGGTACAGGCCATGACCGTGTCGGCGTGCAGAGGTCACGCCACGGTTGAAGCCGCACTGGTCGGCCATGGCAACGCTATCCTCCGCCAAAGGTGTCGCGGGTACAGAATCCAAGGGATGGCCACCACGACGGCCCACGGCGGCTTCCACTTCAGATTGCATATGCCAGTCCTTCAAGTAGAAAAGGTAGTCGCCCTTGCGCTGGGTGCCCTGATCGGTGCTCCAGGAGCGCAGGACCTCCCCAAGGGGCCGCTCTTCGCAGCAATAGCCCTCACCTTCCATGTAGTCGTTCTTCGATACACCACTGTCCGTGCGCGTAGCGAAACCTTCGCTGCACGTCTCGCCTCGCTCTGTCGCGGGATTGATGCTGTGTACGGGGTACACAGGCACGCGGTGATCAGCACCGAGCAACTCGCACAGGTTTGACGGTGACAGCTGTTCCATCAAGGCGGGAAGCTGGAACGTATTTGGTTGCGCAGCGGCATTTCGGATGATAGCAGGATGATTGCGCTCGAGGCACTGGGTGCGGAACTGTTCATAAGTCAGTGTAGCCCCATCCAGTTCGAGCATCGTGCTGACGGTGCGCTCCTACGGCGAAGTGCTGAGCGGCCAGTCAAAGGAAGAGATTTCAATAATGACAAAACACGAGTGGTGTCGCATTCAACGGTGGTGTCGTGACACCACCATGTGCTTCACTCACGTCACACTTGGAACGCTCCAGTGAATGAGTACTCTTCAACTTGTTCTTTTGATATTTATTCTCTCTTTTCTTGTCTTACTTTTCAAGGAGGTGACAAGCCTAAGGAAAGCAAGGTGAATGGGGAAGGAATTTTGTGTATTGGATTGACTGGTTGTCGTCAACGAGCGTCACAAAAGTGCAGAATATGTTTTACGCCCTTGCAGAAGCTTGTGTTTTATTCGACATGTTGTTGTTGCTGTTCATCAATGCTTCTTTTCGATGGTCGTACAAGCATAGGCATCTGCCTTACTGCTTCAATACCGGCATTCGATTTGGATCATCTCGAGGGCGTCCGTGTGCTTCTGTTTCTTACCAGCGATGGGCGTCGATGACGAGAGAGGAGCAAGAGAAGCTAGTGTCATGAGCACGTTACACATGACAGGGTTTGGAGCGAGACGCAAAGAGTGATAAACGGAAAAGCGACGAAGAAGGGCAATCAGGCAATGAGGACCGTCTTTTAAAAAAGGGGGGCTTTACGGTAACCTTGCTGCCTTCCTAGCTGGCCTTGGGGTCCGACGACTGTCAAACATGTGCGGCTAGACTTTGAGCGTCATGAGGTTGTGCGAGAGCGTCATGTAGCCGACGGCCGCGTCCAGCTCCATGCGAAACTGCCCCAAGCAGGCGCAGGACTCGAGAAAAGGCTGGTGGCGAATGAGGGCCTTGAGCGCGTCGTCGTGAACGCGGCCCGGTGCGCCAACCACAGACGGCCCCGCCGCCGCAGTCGCATTCGGGGGACTCGCAATGTGCTCAAGGGACCTTGTGTCACGCTCATCCGCGAGGGAGCGGAGGATGTGTGCTGGTAGATAAGCCCAGTAGGACAGATACAGTGCGTACAGATAGATGCGCGAGAAATGCGGAGGTGGCACCGCCACTGCCGTCGACTCGTCCAGTGGACGCGCAGCGGACGTGCTGCGACCGCGACGGCCCTCCTCCTTCATCACCTCCGCCAGAGGAGACACGCACAGGTCCTTGGTCAGGAGTCTGCCGTTGCCATTGGCGGCGCTGGGCGGTGTCGGAGGTGTCGCGGGGGTGGCCGCCGTGGCAACCGCCGCTGCAGCGGAAGCAGCCGCCGAGGCCACCGCCAGCTTGTCGTCGTCTTCGAATTCACGCTCAAGACGATGCTGCTGTCGCTTGAGCGCCTCCGTCAGCGGACCCCGCTTCGGGTCGAGGAGCGTGTAGAGGACACGCAGGTCGGGCAGGAGGCAGACACGCACGCAGAGCTGCGTCAGTAAGATGGCAGAGCGGAAGGGCAGCGCGGTGAAGTGGGTGACAAGGTCGCAGAGAACGCGTGTCAGGGGTGCGTGGGCCGCCGTGGGTGGGTGAAACCATTCATTCACTTCCCCGCTGCGGGTTGCTTTCGTGGGCTCCTCAGCGCTCGTCGGCTCAGGGGTTTCATCCCCCATCATCACCGTCCGCTGCAGCTCGTACACGGCGTCTGTTGGCGCGTTCGCCTCAATGCGCAGCATCGCCTCGAACACCTCCTCGCTCAGCTGCTTGCTTGTGACACCGCACACCTCTTCGCCACGGGCCTCCTCCACCGCCTGTAGTCGTGCAGGAAAGAGGCTCTTTACGTCGACAGTCGGCGCGGAGTGGGCAGCCGACAAGGCCGGGGATGACGCCGCCGCGCGGTTCGCCTGCCGCAGACGCACAGAAGAGAGGTCATTCATGTCCGCAAGGAAAGCGTACTTGGCAAAGAGGCCCGGGCAGTTCTCGGCGAGGGAGGCGAGCAAGGTGAGGGTGGCCTCGACCGCGGTCCACTCCGTGATGGTGAAGTTCAGCACCGCCTTGCTCTCCAGGTCCTCCTCGGTGAGCGCGGGCCGTGTGGTGAGACGACTTGTGATGTAGTAATCAAAGAAGGAACCCATGCGGCTCTCCGCATCCAGCGTGGTGTTCCCGCGGCCCGTCGCATCGCGGCGGTAGCGGCGCATCATCACCTCGTAGTAGTCCCCAGAGCTGCGGTGGCGGCTGCGGCGCCCCGTGTCCATGTCCACAACACCCGCAAGCAGGGCCCGCGCCATCGCAGCGGGCACGACAGGCGCCGCAGAGTTCAGATCTGCGAGCAATGTGGAGGTAACGACGCAGGCGGCGGAGTACACCCGACTGTCCGGCGACATGAAGAGAGAGGCGAGGGCCATCTTGGCAAAGTCGCTTTCAATGAGCTCGGGAAGACCAAGGCCGTCAGCCACCGCTGGTGCGGAGAGACACATGGCGGACCAGAATCGCAGCACGTCACGCAGGTAAAGCATCTGCACGTGGCTGTCGTCGTTGTCGGGGATCTTGCACAGGGTGAGCAGTGTTGTGCAGGCAGCGGCCAACGTGCGATCGGCGATGGTGGTCGTCTTGGCCACCAGATCCTGTACCCACGTGTCGGGACACTTGGACAGCGACAGCACCGCGCTGAGGGCGTAGCGGCACGTGTCGCGCCGCTGCTCCCATCCAGGTGCCGTGCAGTCGTGCGTCATGTAGGGCAGCAGAATCTCCAAAAGCACAAAGTGGTCGGCCGTGTCATTTTCGTCGTCCTCGGTGCCATTGACAGACGAGGACGTGATGAAGTAGTTGGCGAGATCTGGCACCTGCTCCATGCGCTCCGCCAGCGCGCAGAGGAAGCGCACAAACGCGGTGCGGTCGGCATCGCTGTGGGCCTGGTCGCGGTCCTGCAACGTGCCGCTCTCCGACGCCTGTCGTTGGCGCTTCCACGGGGAAGAGCCTCGCTTTCCCCCTCCGCGCGCACCCCTTGTCCCAAAGGCATGCGAAGGATCAAGTTCCACGCCAACCTTACGGATCATGTCAAGCATCGGTACAATCGAAGAGCTCAAGGATAGCTGCAGAATCGATCGCGGTGTCCCCATACCTTCCGTGCGCGACATATCCGCCGTCGTGCTCGCGCGCCGTCCCTGGCGGTAGTGTGCATTGTGCCGAACCATCGTGGGCAGGTCTGCCTCCTGAATCAGACGCTGCAGAAACCGCAGGATGACGGTGCGGGAGCCGGCCGGCTGGTTGTGCTTGGCGTACAGGCACAAGGTGAGGAGAAACGTTGAGCTGATGGTGTCGGGAAAGACAGAGGTCAGATCCGCTGTGGCGTTTGTCTTGTCGAGCCCGTTGGTTCTTGCCACGCCCCTGGCCGTCTCCGCGCCGTCCTCCGCGTGCGGCTTCTCTGGTGACGGCACTTGTGAAAGATGGGGAGACGGCCCAATGGGTGTGACGTCTGGAGACGACGGGGGGGAAGGGGGCGGTGGTGCGAACAGGTAATGGTAACACTGCGGCAGCCCAAAGGAAGTCGTCAGCAGCAGGCACGGCGGCGCGTCGTCCTGTGGGCCGAGGCCTCTCGCAGTCACTGGGGTGGACGGGACATTCGTCGACGCGGTTTCCGTGACACTGCCGACGCCAGGCGAGCGGCCCGCCTCGCCGTACCCCGTGACACTGCCACCAATCATCTCTGTATTTGGGTTCGTCGGGGAATTAAAGAGCATCGACGAGGTGAAGCTCGACAGACTTGGACCGCGGCCGGCGCAGCGGTTCACATCCTCTTGGTGCATCCGTGCCGCGCGTTGCTCCTTTTCCAAGGCGCGCTTCTCTGCCAAGAGGGCCTCAAGAATAACGTTGAGATGGACCTCCACGCGGGGCAACTCCTGCTCCAGCGCTGCTTCCTCTTCCTCTGAGCTCGCGCATTGGACGCGTGTGAAATATTCACAAATGTCTAGCCAGTGGGTTTGTACAGAGGCGAGCATGTCGCGTCCTTTTTCTTTTTTTTTTTTTGCGTCTCGCCTGCGATAGCAACTCCCTCAGATGTGTTTGGGGTGGGTGGCAAGGAGGAAGCTCCCGGTCGTCGATGACAACACTCGACGCCGCGGATTGGTGCCTGCTTGTCTTGGGTGGGCTCACGTAGACGCCAGAGGCGGTGGAGCAAGTGGCAGAGGGGGAAGGTTGCTTTCTTCCTCCCGCTATGTGCGCACGGTACGGATGAGGAGAGGGGGGAAGGGAGGGGCGTCGGGGATTAAGAAATGCTGGAACGGGGGGAATACGAAAAAAAGCAAGGAAAAACAAAGGAGTCAAGTTATCCGAAGATGGAAGTATTCTGCAATGGATCGGAGCAAACGTAAAGAAAAAAAAACGAAAAAGATGACAAATCTACAAAAGAATAAACTTCCTCTAGTGACCGGATGAAGTTAGACCGTCGACAGAGCAGCAATGGAGACTTCGTAGGTTTTCACCATCGTTGGCACGTACCGCTGCACTGTTGGTGTATGTGGACAGAACATACCTCGATCCGTCTGGGCAAGGTGAGTCGCAACGGCGCCAGGCGTCACATCAACGGCTCGCCTTCCCTCTTTATTTTTCGTTTCAAAACGCCCAGTGAGAGAGTACCACCGGCTCCATTGACACTTTCCATTTCACTTCCTCTTTCTCTTTATGTAACTGTTTATTCTCTTAGAGGCAGCAAGAGACTGCTTTACTCGAGAGGGTTTAGATTCCAAAAACATCCGATTCGAGGAAAGGAATACGAGACGAAGCCTTGACAAAGATGCTCGGTGTAAGACCACCCACACACACACACACACACACACACACACACACACAAGTGCGTTATGCCGTCCCCTCTTCCTCTTCTTCATCTGCCTCCTCCTCGCCGTCCTCATCTTCACCCTCAACGTAGAAGTACTGCTGACGGTGACGAATGTTCGCCCGGTTTGGATTCACGAGGTTATCCAGCGAGTCGGCATCCGAGGCATCGTTGTCGTCCTCGCCACTTCCGCTCACGTGGACTTCCTCGTGCGTATCCTCCTGCGCTCGTGTCGTTTGTCCAATCGGTAGCGCAGACGTCGTCGTCGCCGTTGTCGTCATATGCAATGGGGCCCGCTCCATCGCCACGCGCGTCCCCAAGGCGATTGCCTGCGCCTTCTCCACCAACTCCTTGTACTCGGCATTTTCGGGACGCTTGAGGAAGTTGGCGAGCTGCTCTGGCGAGGGCTTCAGCACCACGCTGCCGTCGGCCACCACGACAACGTCCTTGATGCTCAGCCAAATCACCTTGTGAAATTTGCCAGGAAGGAAGACCAACTGCCTGGTCAGCCGCGCATCTTCGCCGTGCTCCTCAGCCGTGCCATCCTCTGCTCCGCCTTGTGGCTCCTTGTGGGATGATGAGGGGGTCTGCGATGGCGCACCGGCCGTCGTCTCCGGATGCATCGACGACGCCAGGCAAAGCAACAGCACGCGTAGGTGCTGCCCATGCGGACTTTCCAAGCACACAGCAAGGGACTCCCCTTCCTTGGGATCAAGCCAGCCCTCCGCGTCCAGGTACTGGCGCGTCAGGTGCTTGGCGCGATGCTTCCGACCAGCGCCAGACATCGTTGGAACGAGTGATAAGAAATGAAAGGAAACCCAAAAACAGGTGCAAGGAACGGAACGTGAGAGGAGAACAGACACCGCAATGGCAAGCCACCGTGCTCGTGACGTTTACCAGCTCCGGTGAGGCTGTGGCTGTCTGCTTTCCTTCTCTAGCGCTTCGAGAACAAAAAAGCGGAAGGGAAGAAAGCGTTACGATTTGGACGAATGCGTGTAGGCCTGTTTTCTATTTTTTTTTCTCTGGTATGACGATCTACATGTCGCGCGAACGACAATCCAAGAAGTAGGGGAGGGGGAAAAAAAAACTCAAATGTTCCGTTCACATTCTTCTTCTCCATGACTCAGGTCACATGTCTCTGTGGACACACTGCGTGCACAGTCAAGCAAAACACTTGACGCCATCTGCATTCCTCTTCCAAGGCTTTTTTTTTTCTGTGTGTGCGTGTGGTGATGCAATTTCTATCGTTACAAAGGCACCCCAGCCAATATAGAAAAGGGTCGCATCCGGAGAGCACCTCTCGGCAACCGTGATACGCAAGGAATGCATATGCAGCTTCTTTGAAATGCACAATTTTCCATGGCACTGTATGTGTGTTTGCGGAGGAGGTTTTATGATCTTGCTTTTCGACAGCGCGTGTAGGTGTGTGGGTGTTGACGTGGACCACATCCATCGCTACCACGCTGGGGATGAAGAGCAGTCACTATGAGCATCTGAAGAGGTGAAAGGAAGGAGGTTCAATGGCGAAAGACGGCTCCGCCAGGATGCGCACATCTTGTCAGCCGCAGCGTACTGTACACTGTCACGCAAGCGTGGAAGAGAAAGCAATCAAGGAACAGCACAAAGAAATCGTAGTCATAATATTAGTCATAACAATAATAATAATAATAATATGCAAAGAGAAAAACGAAGACGAAGGAAGCTGAAAGATAATGAGGGGAGATGGAGAAGAGAGAGGGAAAGAAGAAGAAAAAAAATGGACGTGTGGTTCACTGATGGGGAAACCATCGAGGAGCAGAGGAAGGAGAAGAGGACTCGGCATCGACATATTTGTGAAACACAATAGCCAAATGCGAGCACAGTTTTCCCTTCTTACACTCGAAATGACTCTCAGGAAAGCCAAGAGAGGTGAGAAGAGATACTTTGAAAAACAGAGTTTAAACGAAAAAAGAGGATTTGATGATCACGCGATCGAATGTGGAGCGTGAGAACAAAGAGGGAGGAGCGAGATGCTGAAACAGGACGCGAGAGAGTGACACAGGATTTAAGAGAAACAAAAGAAGGCGGCAAATTTAAAAAAAAAAATTAAAAAGTGAGAAACGTGTGAAGTGAAGAAAGTCATGGTGTATTCAGATAGAACAAGTACGAAAAAAAAAAAAAAAAGAAGGTTATCTCAAGACAGGAAACGAAGGCAATGAAGTCAGTGAGAAGGGAGAAGGAAAGAGGAAAGAGGAAACATACAAAAAAAAAAAAAAAAAGAGGTAGTGGAAACGTCAGGAAACCTGAGAGACCAAGTGGTCTCCCACGCGGCCTTCTCTCACAACTGTAGCTGCGCAACGCCGCCGTCGAACCACCAACATGCCAAATCGAGTGAGAAAGAAAACGTGCTCGTTCTGCGACTCGATATTATTTTTTTGTTGTTGGTCTGTTCGGCTGCCACTTCATTTAATATAGAAACATTGATGGAAAGGGTTGTCACCTCAGAAACGACAAAGCAAAAACAAAAAAATGCAACTTGGGCAGATGCAGCCGCGGGGAAAAAAACAAGTACAGCCGAAATTCTTTTCTATTCAAGCGAATGACACGGCGAACATTCACGCCCTAGGAATGAGAAACCAAGCAGTAAACCAGAAAGCGCTGGAGGGCGTGCGAAACGACCAGACGTACCCTCTGACTACGTTGAGCATGTGAATGCATGAGAGAGACAGTCACTACGGCCAGTCGCGGTACGGCACTGGGTACATCGTATCGCTCCCAGAAAACCGTTCTCCCGACGTGCCGTCGTCCTCCTCTCCCACCACGGAGATGAGCACTGTCATGTCGTCTGGTTTGCCACCCTCGTACAGCGCACCGCCCTCGACACACTTGCTCGCGTACGGGGTATCAGAACGAATGTCCTTTGAAAATGTGGTGGCAACCTCAAGCACCTTATCCGTGCACTCCTGCAGCTTTTCCATAATGTCGTCCACGAGCCTGTTGCGCTTCTTCTGACTCGGCGCCGCTGTGACGCCACCCATCTCCTTGGCGAAGTCTGGGTAGTCGTACTGCTCGTACACGGGGAGCAGCGTGGTCCAGACGATGCGGGCAATGTGTTTTGGGTAGACATTGTCAAAGATTCCATCTGAGCCCATAATCACAATGTCCCCCTTTCGCACCGGAACGAGCACACGAATGCCGTCCGCCGGCGTGTCGTCGCTGCCGTTACCCAGTTGATAAGGGTAGTCCAGGTCGTGCGCCTGCTCCTCTGATACGTAGAGGATCCGGCCGTCCCGCAGCACCATGACGGAGCAGTCCCCCACAAACGCAACGTCGAGGAGGTGGTTGTCTGCCAGCAAGTGGGGCGGAGGGACTTCCTTTGGCGCCACAGGAGAGACGGCGGCGGCGGCGCTAGCCATTCGAGTCCACAAAATAGTGCCGCTGCCTTCCCCATCCCTACCCGCCGCCGCAGTGTCCTTCGCTCCTACACCAGACGTCAATGAACTTCGCAGCTGTGCCTCCTCCTCTTCCTCTAAAATCCGCTCCTCCTCGAGCTCAGCGTAGGTGTACCCGTCCTTCGCGTGGATGTCCGGTTGGGGCTCCTGCAGGGTCGCCACCAGCGCCGTGCACGTGCCTTGCACCTCACCGTGCTTCCCATCCTCGTATCCTTTCTCCAGCAGACGGTACGAGCTCGCCGGCACATCGCCCAGAAGATCCTCCTCCACATAGTCGTACATGGTCCGGGCGAAGGCAGCGCTGTACAGCCCCGCGTCGACCTGCGCATTGTCGCGCCACCAGCTAACGCCGTCTAGCACAGCCTGCACGGTCGCCGTCGACAGGAAGGCGTCCTCGCCACCGGTCTCCATTTTTTCGGGCAGCGGGACGAATCCCACCCGACGGTAGTAGAAGCACAGTCGCGTGAACACAAACGTACTACGAGCGAACATTTTTTGTTGTTGTTGCTGTTGCTGTCGCCGCGTTCCACAGACAATTTGTGGCTTACGTCACCTCTGCAACCTTGCAGGCAGGGGGTACTCTTTCGAGCGGCAACCGTCCAATAATGCCAAAGTCAAATGAGAAAGTAGGAGCGTCTCGTGACAAGATATGTAGAAACACACACAAACACACACACACAATATTTAAAAAAGGTTGACCCAGGAGTACAAGGACCCGAAAGAAGAACAAGATAGAAAACACAGGAGTAAGACAAAAGGGTGAGTGTGGAAGAAGAAAAAAAGAGACCGAGTGAGCCACCGCCAATGATTCGGGGACGCAAAGACAACGAAACCAAGAAAACGCCAAGCTACGTCAAGCTCTGGAACAGGGAGAAGAAAACGAAGAAAAACTCCAGAGTAAAAAATGGGAGTGTATGTCACCTAAACGGCGGGGGAGAAGGGGGGGGGGGCAATAAAGTTGGTAATGGCGAGAGAAACAGATGGACTGGGAAGTTGTGTATACTATTCCAACTCAAGGGATGTGTGTGTCTCCTTCTTCTCTTTGTGCTTTCCTCTTCAGACGTTGCTCCTTTCTTTCTTGTAATGCGCACGTGTGTGGATCTGTTTGTGTGTAGGGGGTGGTTCGCGTCAACGAAACCACCAGAAAGAAAAGGAAGGCAAGTTGTTGTTCTTTAAAGCACAAAAGGAAGTAGCAAGACGAGGAACTTCACTTGAGCAAAGAAACTTGAGCAGAAACGCAAGAGGATGAAGAGGCCGACACAAGCAAGAATGATGACGGATTGCCATTTGATTTTTACCGCTTTCGTCAAGGACGCAGCGAGAGATGACCTGCAGTCCTCTTCGTCCATACATTCCAGAGGGCCACTTGCCGTGCCACTTGGGCAAAGAGAGAGGAAATCCTTGGAATCCTATCTGCGGCTCTCGTGCACGTGAACATGCGCAGACTACGAAAAAAAAAAAACGCGTAACCACACAAGGTGGACGTCGTTCTGTTGTATGCTCTGAAATACCCAAGGATGAGCCGAGTACGTTGGAGAGAGAGAGAGTTTTCCTCTGTGCGCCTCCTCACCCTCCCCGTCAAGTATGTTTCTTTTGAAGTCAGTTTGCCGTGCTGTGATGCACATATACGATGAATATTTTTCCGTTGGAATAAATGGTAAAAGAAGCCAGATTTGAAGAGTGAAGAGGTATTACTTATTACCGTTGTTTTTTTATATTTCTGTTTTATTCTGTGGCTATGAACGATCTCGTGTTGTTGGTTTTTTTTTGTTTTTGTTTTTGTTTTTGTTTTTGGCCAGATGGTGGTTGCTGAGACTGCCTGTCTTCGCAACCACCGAGTTTAGAGGGAATAGGAATAATTGATACTTGAAATATATTTTTTTAAAAAGAATGGGAAAAAGATGGTTATCCCCAACCTCTCCGTCCCTTCGAGTTCAACGACTACGCTAACTTTGGAAAACAAAATGCTGCTCTTATTTTCAGTTCACGTGTCTCCTCGGAGTGGATGAGAGAAAGCCGACTGCAGCCGTAGGACTGGTGAAAATATTTTTGAAAAAAGTGTAGCGGAAAGTGTTCATGAGATGAGTCGTCCCTTGGTCATGGTACTGAGCCAACCAGGGTAAACCCATTCGCATGAACACTCCCATCCTACGCTGTGAGTCGGGGAGGAAGGAAGAAAGTGGGAGGGGAAATGAGGAGGGAACGGGACTGCACGTGAAGACACGCTGGGACCACCAGATACTACAAAGGACTTATCCGATACGACTTCGCCGTCCACATACTGTCCTCAATGGATGAATGGCCGGGGGGAGAGGGAGGGGTTGCCAAACCGGTGGCGAGTGTGCAGGTGGGAATGCCCACGTCTTCGTTCCTGCTCCCCTTGGCGCGCCCGCGGTGGGCGAGCAAAGAGAAATCAAGGAATGTCGAAGGAGTCATTACCCACTGATAATATAAAAAAAAAAAAACGAACGAGAGAAAGAACAAGACAAAGGAAAGAAAGGAGAAGGTATGAAAAAGGGAGAAAAAAAAAAGGATGTCGATCAGCGGCAGCGGTTGCAAGTGTGGAATATTAGTATAGTTAAAGTTGCAACATGTTGTTTGTTTGTTTGTTTTTTCTCGAGTGAGCTGCCACTGACCAGAATCGACGGGAAAGAAAGATGGCCGTTACAGTAAAAGCGCCTTTGAAGAAGAAAAAAACTTAAGATGAAAAAAAATGCGTGTTGTACCCCACCCTCGTCTGTTTGGATTCTCACGGTGGTGCGAGGAGTTACACCAGAGGCTTGCTAATGTAGGGCAACATTGCCAACCATCCCATGCCCCCTAGCATCAGAAGCGTTCTGTCGAGAGAACGTTGACGCGGATAGGAAAGCTCCCCCCAACGGAGGAAACGCAGCGCCCAAACATCGGAGAAGGAGTGGGTAAACAAGTTACGAAAAGGGGCCTATAAATGGCTCTTAAATTTAAAAAAAAAAATTCGTTCTGGGAACGCCGCGGTGTTACGATAGCCAGAAATATTTCCCTTGGAGGCAGCTGCCTTCGTGGCTGTAGCTTTTCCTGTCACCCTTGTTCTCCAGGTGCCACGTCCCTTTGCCTTTCGGATGGCTGAACTTGGAAACAATATCCATGTCCTTTGTCGTGAGTTCGTCAAAGATCGCAGTCAGGAGATGAGCGCTGTTCTGCGTGCAGATGCCCACCGCCTCGGGCGCCCTGCTGCGCCGCGCCAGATGAAAGGAAAACTCTCCCGCTCGGACCAAACGGATGGCGTTGAACCAATTGTCACGCCATTTTCCGCTTTTCCGGTGGTAGAGCTTCATGAGCTCCAGCGTGATGGCGGTTCCCGAAATGGTGCACGTGCCCTCCCCGCCCTTGTGATAGATCACCACAGAGTCCCCAGCCGCCGAGTACCGCACTCCGTTAAAGTAGCAGTCCACGCCAATGAGCCACCGCATGTAGTTGGCCCTGGGGTAGATCATCATGTACTCGTCGGTGATCCTTATAGAGTAACGGTCCGCCAGCCCAAAGGGACCAAAGACCCTGAAAGGATTTCCCGACTCATAATTGTCGTTGTAAAACTGCGTATCGTTGGCAATTCCATGGCTGGGGCACACAACGTTGCCAGGGGGCATTCTGCCCTCCCACGTCTTGATCACCGGCACATGTGTCTTTTTGTTATCCAGGATTAACCCAACGAGAGCGATGATCGCACTGATCGCACCAATGGCAGCAGACACGGGGTCGATGGACCGCGCTCCGGGCACAGGAGGGGCCTTGTTCGCGACGATAACACCTCGAAGCTTGCCGTTGTAGCTCAGTTCATCGTACCGCGCCATGAAGTTAAGTGTTGCATCTGCAAACAGCCTGCTGTTTTCCCAGGTGTCAAACTCATTGATTTTGTCGGTTTGCTGGAAGTACTTGATCTTTCCAGGATTTCTGGCAAGCGGGGTCTCGATGCAGTCGTACTCGCGGTGAGTCTGGTGCTTCTTGTTGACACCGTGGCTGGTGGTTTCACCTCGGAGCCTCCAGCCCTCCGGGAACGGTATGTCCCTCAGCTGGAAGTTGCTGTTAATGGTAAAGTTCAAATTGGGATAGTACTCTGGGTAATTCGTGATGCGCCAGGCGTCAGCCCCCACTGCCGCCAAAACCAGGAGCAGTGGGACAAGAACTCGAGGCATCCTGCAACGCATTCTTCTTGCGGAGTCAAGGGTGGTGGGGTGAGCAAGGGAAGAAGAAACAGTTGGAGAGCGGGAGAGAGTAAAGATGAGTTAAAAAGAAGAGAGGGTGAAAGGAAGTGAGAAAAAATGAACAGAAAAAATGAACAGAAAATGAAAAGTTAAATTCTTTCGTGTGACGCAAGTGGGGAAGGATGGAGGGTACGGAGGAGTGGTATGGCATTGCTGGCATTGTGCGCCCGCACCTAGGAGCAGTGGAACGACGCACACTTTCTCTTTATCGCCGAAGAGACTGCGGTATAGAAGGATCACCGCTTTCTAAGCCCCTTTTCGTTTACCTTGTCCATTGTCGATTTGTTTTGTCCTTCTTCACGCCTGTCCCTGGACTCGAACACTCAGAAAGAAAGCCAATCGTGAGAATCGCGAGTACCGTTTGCTTGTTTCTTTGTTTTTTTGTTTGTTTTTTAGAAAGGTAACAGCTGTACCAACGGAGAAAAAAAAAGTTTGAAAAAAGTGGGGATCTATGAAGTGACGAGAGTTACCCGCCTAGAACGGCATTGCTGACACGTGCGCCTAACGAACTCGACGACGGATTCCATCTCTGAGGAAGGCAGAAGAATGAACCCGGCTCGCCGAGTCCGAGAAAAGGGCACGGGGAGAGTCAGCAACGCGTGCAGAGAAAGAGGTGATGCTCTCTCTTTTTCCTCTGCCTTGTCGGTGTGTCAAGTCAGCTTGCTTTTTTTTTTTTTCCTTCTCCCTACCATGTGGGGTCGCCAACGTCAAGAGCGACGACAGAAACCACACCTGGCCAACGCTCCCTTTCGCGCTAGTCGATAGGGACTTCAGAAGAAGACACCTTAAGAAAGGAGCCCATCGAAGCCCGCAGGGAGCGTCTCCGAGGAAAAGAGAGCGGACTGTGAGGTCAGCCAATTTTACGCGGAGGCCTTCTTGGCAGCCTTCTTGGCGGTCTTCTTGGCACCAGCCTTCTTCGCGGCGGCCTTCTTCTTGGGCGCGGCCTTCTTGGCAGCCTTCTTGGCGGCCTTCTTGGGCGCCTTCTTCGCGGCCTTCTTCGCGGCCTTCTTCTTGGGCGCCGCCTTCTTCGCGGCCTTCTTCGCAGCCTTCTTGGGGGCGGCCTTCTTCGCAGCCTTCTTCTTGGGGGCAGCCTTCTTGGAGGCCTTCTTCGCCGCCTTCTTCGCGCCGGCCTTCTTCACGGCGGCCTTCTTCTTGGGGGCGGCCTTCTTCGCCGCCTTCTTGGGGGAGGAGCGAGGAGACGCCTTGGGGGACGCACCGGCGATGGCGGCGGCGATGGTGGCGGGGTCGACGGCAGCAGCGGACATGGTTGCGGAAGTGAGGTGGAAGTGGGGGTGGGTTGGTGTTAGTGGTAGAGCGAGTGAGAGAGCGAGAGAGAGAGAGAGAGCGAAAAGGAGCTGAAAGACTACGTGTTGAAGAAGAACAAGGAGAAGAGTGAGCAAGCAAGTTGATGGCATAGAAATACGTCCATGGTGTCCCGTCTCTACACGCTTGCGACACATGAGAGCCCGGCCGTGCACGCGAACGCTTCTGCCCTGCACACCTGACACTACAGCAGTCACCGCACACATGAGCCAGCCCTCCGCAATAGTGGAAGAAGTGAGGTTCCTGTCACGACAAACGTTTTGTCCTCGTGCGAGGTGGGAACTACCCTTTAAACCCAAGTATTCACGCCAGACACTGCGACGCCTCCACCGTGGGTGCCGGAAAGGACGCTACCCGTACTACCAAGGCCGATTGGCGAAGGTATCCACGACAACTGTACGTGGAGTTACCTCTTTCGAATGCAAACTTCTTCTTCATTTTTCGATTCTTCACTCGTGGGATATACGGGTACATGTAGTATACAGGAAAAACTACACAATGTCGTGAGTGATGGTAGAGAGAGAGGGAGAGAGAGTTGGGAAGCACCTATTCGTCTGGCTCATTATTTGTTTTCGTTTTCTTTTTTACCTTGCCGGTAAGCTGCACGCTGACAGGAAGACAGGACCTTTTGAGGGTGAAACGGAAAAACTGAGTTTTGGATGAGGAGAATGGCGTGGGAGGGCGCGGAACAGTGAGTCACCGTTGGCTACTCTTGTGGTATAAAATGGTATTTATTTCTTTGCGAAAGGAGCAACGAGTTATGCCGGTGGAACAGATAAGGTTGGTAGGATAGAGAGAGAGAGAGAAAGGAAAAGGGAAGAAAACAAGAGGAAAGGGTCTTGCGTGAGGAAGGCTGTCGGACAGTACGACAGGAAAAAAAAAAAAAAAGTAACGAAATGGGAATGAGGAGAAACAGATGATGTGCAAATGAAAGAAAAGATGACCAGGCCAGCGCAACGGAGCGCGAAACATGGAGTTCGAGAGGAAGCCCCGAAAATGAGAAGTGAGCAAGCATGAAAAAAAAAAAAAAAAAGGTACGTCACTCACCAGGGGAGGTGGTGAGCCCTCAGCGCTGAGAAACGGAAGCAAGGGGGTGATGAGGCACAGAGTCCAGTAGCACGACACGGGCTCTCAGGAAAGAAGAGAGGAGAGACACTTTTTAAAAAAGGGAGAGCGTAGGAACGTAGGCGTTGCCGCGCTTCCTCTTTCATTCTCGCGACTCTCGCACCTCTCTTTTTTCTTTTCTTTCTCGCACCTTCGGAGCACGACGTCTTGCTTTCTGTGTCCCACTCCATCGCGTTTTCAGAAGTGAACCAAGGGCGAGCCACCGGAGGAGGTGCACATGTGTGTGTATGTGTCCGTGGTGACGGACAGCTTTGGTCTGCCTAGAGCAACGCTCTGACGCCGGCGTGACTGAGAGAAGGCAAGAAGACATCAGTACCCACGTCAGCTAGGACGAAGAGCTTCCCGTCGCCAACGAGCGCCAGAAGACAGACAAAAAAAGAAGGAACAAAGCAGGTCACACAGCACCGCTGAGAGAAAGACGACGGATCCGAGAAGCGGAACAAGCTTCATACAAGAAGCCTCCTCTCAAATAGAAAGATGACAGGAAGTCCTCCCAAAAAAAAAAAAAAAAAAGTTGAATATGCGTGAATAGACGAGCAAGAATGAACCAGATGGGCACATGGGAGGAAAGAGGCACGGAACAAACGAACAAGCAGGAGGTCGAAAGAAGAAGAAAAGAGGGGAAAAGAAAAAAAAGCAAAGAGGAATTGAGATCCTGGTTGTTAAAGAACACAGGATTTCCGTTTCGTGTTATTTCCAGGCGACGGCACGGAGAGCGCGCCGGCGCTACGGTGCCGTCGCCGTGACATACATCGAATTGAGCGAAAGCAGAAGAGGAAAAGAGGCGCACGGAAAAAAAAAAAAAGAGAAAAAAAAGCGAAATGACAAAGACGCAAAGGGAACCCCAGCCTCCATGTGAACGTCTGGCGCATCTGGGGAAACGAAAGAGAAAGGAAGGGGAGGAAGAAAAAAGAAAAAAAACTTGGTGAAGCAATCCAAAGGCAGTGAAGTTTTAAAAATGCAGCAGCTAAGAAAAAGCAAGTGAAAAAAGTGGCAAGAACTCCCTAGGAGAGCACGAGGAACGAACGAGGGAGCTCTCAAACCCAGTGCACAACAGCAAACGCTGCGAGTCCCATGGGGAGGGTAGATCTCAAGATGCGAGGATGAAACTAGGGATGAAACTTATTGGGGACCTCACGAAATGCAGAAAAAGAGAGGAAGGAGGAAGGAGGAAGGAAGCGGAGTGGCACCGAGGAAGACCTCATGAAACCAGCATAACCTGGTAACGGGAGAAAAGCCACGCTCCGCGCAGGGTCAGGTGAAATGGGGAAAAGCACTTGCGACACTCAGCTCATGAACACACCAAGCACAAAGACAAGGACGAGTAAACGAGGCGCGGAACGAAAGAGCGTTTTATCTTTTTCCCACCCGCTGCACACCAGGCACCCCTCACATCACAGTGCAGTCCCCCTTCCCCTTCTGCGGTGACCTGCCTGGGCTGTGCTTGTTACTGCTACGGCGCGCCGACGATGGCGCTTTCCCGGGAGCAGACCGAGCCGTTACCTCCCGCACAGGCGCGCCCCTCGCCGTTTGAGCCGGCGTTACGGGAGGGGCGTTTGGCGGGAGTGCCATGCTGTGCGGCGGCGTCTGCGCGACCGCTGGACCTCCCTGTGGGGATCCACGCGCGCTGCTGTAATGCTCTACCTCTGCCATCTGGCGAGCCAGCTGCTGCTCCTGCGCAAGGGCGGCGCTGCGCTTCCGCTCCTCCGCCTTTCGCTTGGCTCGACGGAGGTACTTGCGCTGCAGCGCCAGTGCCAGCGCCTCATCGTCGGTGAAGTTGGTGGGTGCGGTGGGATTCGATGCGGACGTGGTGGCGGACCTGGTGGCTGGTCTGTCGTCGTCAAGGTCGCCCACCCCGCGCAGCGTCTCGGAGCAGCACATCGGGCAGCTGTTGCTCCGCTGCTTCCACGAGAGCAGGCAAGGGAGGTGAAAGTGGTGCATGCATTCCCCTCGAAACATGGGGTTGTCTTCCGAGTACCCCTCCATGCAGATGCAGCAGGTCGGCTCCTCGTCAACGGACGGGACAGACGCGTGATGCGATTCAAAGCCAGAAGGGCTCGCCCTGGTGGCGACCGGTGCCTGGGACGGCACCGCCGCCTCACTTTGCGAAGTGGCGTCGATCGCGCTGCTGACAGATGAAGAGCGGGCCGTCGGTGACGTGGAGGAACGCACGCCGAGAGGGTGAAGGTCTGGGTGCTGTGGTGCCAGCCCTTGCACCCGTCCACTTCCTCCATGCGTGTCTGACGGACGCGAAGGTGGTGACGCCACGGAAACACTGCTCTGTGGGCTGACCTCGCGATTGCTTTGGTCTGCCTTCCTCTTCTCTAGCGACCTTCGATTGGTACTCTGGCCGTTCCCGCTGTGGACCACTCTGGTGAGGGTGGACGTGCGGCCCATGATGCCATCGTCGTCGCCACCGACACCAACACCAACACCACCACCAGGAGTGTCTCCGCTGGGTCGCACTGTTGGTCGTGGGGAGCGCGTGCAGGGCGTGTTGTTCATCTGAGGCACGAGTGCCGAGAAGGACGTCTTAGGCGACTGGTCTGTGCTGCCGACGCTTCCCTCCTCCCCGCTGTCGATGCGACACTTGGGCATCACGACACCGCTCATCTCATCCTCTTCGCTCGAGCACAGGTGCCGTGAGCCACGGTGAAAAGAGGAGCCGACAGACATGAACTTTAATCCGTACTCGCTGGGTCAGGAAGAATCGCTTTACTAATATATAAATGCTGTTTTCTGAGTATTCAGTTGGCTGCTCTCGCCTTGTCTTCTGTGACTTTGCCGCTGCACCAGTCGTTCGCTCGCTTCCGTTTCGAAAGTTGCCTTCGTGACAGTTGTACGGAGGCTGTGCTTTCCAAATGATATGGAGGTGTACTAAGACGTGTACGAGGTAGTCCGCGTCGCTCGCTGCCTGTGCGTGTTGAGATCGCTCGTGTTGACGGAGTCGCACAAACAAAGAACGCGAAAACACGAAACGTTACAGGGATAAACAGAAGACGCACGAAACGGTGACACCGGTACGTGAAGAGGTCTGCGAAAAAGGGGGCTAAAAAAGAAAAGCAAGAATGTTGAAAAGTGAAACGTGAAACGGAAACAGAGAAAAAAAAGAAAAAGTAGAGCAGTTAGAAACAAACGAATCCAGGAATGAAGAAAAAAGAAAATCAACGCTCAATGAGTTTTCCTTAGGATAGAAGGGAAAAGGCGACAGATTTGGGTGCTTTCGCGAGGCAAACAAACGTGACCGTTTGGTTGCGCTACGTCGGAGAAAGAATCGCTCACAGGAACACAAGAGGATAAAACACAAGAGAAGAGATCAAGCAAAAAGGGAAACGCGAGTGTCTTGGCGTTAATCGAAGACCAGACGAAAGTGTCTTTGAAGAAGAGAAAAGAGGAGATATATTCTTTTTTTTTAAAGGTGGTCGACGCTGTGTTCGTTTCTTTTTTTTTCAGGAAACAATAGTTGTATTCTACAAGTACGACACCTCAGGTGCAAGCTTAGGCACTAAGAAAGACCATCCATTACAGTCACAAATATGGAGGGGAGGAGAGGGGAAAGATAGGTTTACGGCAAATGAGCGTTGGGAAAGAACGACTTACTTTATAGCATTTTCCTGCATGACGGCGGTCTGCTGTTGTCAGACTGATCTGAGGTGTACCGCTATCTTGCCAACCGGCGGGCACACCAGACGTTTTTGCGGGGGAAGGGAGGGAGGGGGCATCCCTTCCCTCCCTCACCTCAAGACACAAAAAAAGGGGGTGTACGTTGTAAAGCGTGAGAGACGCCTAGTCAGTAACGCATATACCTGCAGATGAACGAGTGACAACATATTTAAAGAGCTCTTCTTCGGATGCTCACACCGTGTTCGTTCGTATTGGTTTCGTGTTGTTAATGGGGTGCGGAAGGAATCGTTAATGAACAAACGTCAAATGCAAAAAAGCGTCCTGCAACAGAACGAAGCACAACCAACGTTTCAAAAAAAAAAAAAGAGACCCGGGGAAGGAGCTATCCAGAAGCGGCGAAACAACGCAGGGAGTCTAACAAAGCATTACTTTGTTTTCTCGCGTACGACGCACACATACACACACCACGCACACAGACATGCAAACCGAGTACGGCCCCCTCAGAGGTATCGATCATTGAACGAGTCCGCCCACCAACCAAGGACAGCGTTGCGCGTTCCTCCGAACACGCGCTCACGGGTAGAACTTCGCTAGTCCGTGGCATGGAATCGCACAACAGTCAATTATAATATATATCTTTCTGGCCGCGTGGCGTCTGCTGTCTCTGGAGCGGTCGTCAGCCGCCCAATCCTCTGCCCGTGCGCGCGCCTGGCGCCTGAGGGTCATCGCCCCCTTTCACAGAGAATTCTTCAGCGTCAGTACCATGGCCGGCGAGGCATCGCGACCCTCACGGTCTTTGATGGCCGCCACAATGGCCGAGGTGTGCAGGCAGCCCATCTCGCAGATGATCATGTCCACGTAGGCGGCGGGGGTGAGGTCGTAGAGGTACCCCGAGGCTGCTGAAGAGGACGGCGACGACGCGTTCGGCAACGGCGTGGTCACGGCTGTGTTCAAGGCACTGGCGTAGAGCGGCGGCGTGAACTCACCCGCGCCCTTTCCCCACGTTCCGAAGCCACCAAACCCGGTTGTGGGCTGCGGCTGGGGGGGCGAGAAGGTCGGTGGGGTGCTGTAGAGAAGGGGGCTGCGACCCGCGGCCGCATCGTGCGCCGCAGGGGCCTCCTTGATATCCATCAGTTTGGTGTTCTGCGCCAAGTTCCCTAGCCAGACCTCGGAAACGAATTTGTAACTCTCGGAGAAGCACAGGACAGGCTTGCGGAAGGCCTTGGCGCACGCGGCGATGAGGGCCGTGCCGCAGCGACCAAAGACATCGCCGTTCTGCAGGACGCTTGACGCACCAATAAAGACGCGAGTGCACTTGGGCATGAGGGTGCACGCGGCGGTGATGAGGCCGTACGTGACGTCGATGCCCACTTCGGAAAGCTTGTGGGCGAGCTCCCGGCCTTCGTACAAGGGGGCAGAGTCGATGACGATCACTTTCTTCGGACACCGCTGCGGGCTGTGGACGCGGGAGAGCAGCATGAACTCCACCACACTGCTCCGGCCAAAGACCAGGATCGTGTCTGTGTTTGAGATGTAGGGCAGCGAGCGCTCCTCCACGATGCTCTTCACCGACATCCGGATTTCTGACTCAATCATGTCAAGGATCTGCAACGCCACCTCCCGGGCGTCCCCAGGAAACAATTCGAGAACGGAGTGCTGACGCTGAAGCTGTCCACGGCCCGAGGTGCTGTCGCCATCGAATTCGCCGCCACCGCCACTACCACGATGTTTCTGCTGCACAATTTCATCTCGCACCGCGATGAGGCGGCGCACCACCGCCTCCTTCACATACCGCATGCCCGCATTTGCCTCTCGCTTGCGACGCATAAAGGCAAAGTTGCGCTCCACCAGCTCTGTGAAGGCCTGCGTGTCCGTGTCTTGGAGGGAGGAACCGGCAAGGATGGTGGTCGTGCGGAACATGTCACGGAAGGCCGCGATCATGGCCAGCGCGCGGGCGTTGCCCCCGACAATAAGCATCTCCTCCATCATGATGGTGACCTCCGCCACGCGGGCGTGTACGAGGCTATCGCGCGCGCGACTCACCAGGGACCCGCGGCTCTCGCGAATCGCACGCTCCACGAGTTGCCTCAGTTTAGCGGCGTTGGCCTCCTTATCCTCCTCCTCCTCAGCCTCGGCGGCAGCGCCTGAGGCCTTGGCGGGCTTGCCAGCTGTGCCCGCTGACGGAGCGGAGCCTCCTTTCGCAGCATTACTAGAGGGGAGGTCCGCAGGGGTCACACTGCTGGTCCCTTCCAGCTCATGAATTTCCTTCTCGAGCTGCGCCTCCTCCTCCTTTGTCGCTGCGTACGCCGCATCCTCCGGCTTCATGGATTTCAGCTTCTTCTGCGTCTTGCGCAATGCGTCCTTCTTCTTCTTCAAGTCACGCTGCCGCTTCACCGCCGCCTTGGCCTCTTCTGTGTCCTGGCCCATGAAGTTCATCTCGCTCTGCTTCTTGAGTTCCTTCTCCTCGCGCTTTTTGCGCTCCGCCTCGTCGTCCTCCGCCACGGGCTCTCTTGGGCCGGGTGAAGAGGAGCCGGCCGCAACGGCAGGAGCGGTCGCCGACGGAACTACGGGGGATGAAGAAGCCGCAGCAGCCTCGTCAGGGCTCGCAGGCATCGACCCACCTTCCAACGCCGTGATGGCCGCCTTCAGCTCCTCCATTTCTTGCTGGATACTGGCGTACTCTGCGTCGTCCGGCTTCGTTGCCTTGAGTTTCTTCTCTGCTTTTCGCACGGCGTCCCTTTTCTTCTTGAGCTCCCGCTGCCGCTTCACAGCGGCCTTGGCTTCGTCCGTGTCTTGGCCTGCGAACTGCAGCGCTGCCTGTTTCTTCACCTCCTTCTCCGACATCGCACAGCGGGAAGGAATCAAGAGAGGAAAGAGGGGGACTGCCCTTCAGCGACTGCCGAACCTCGATTGGGGGGAGGGACAGAGGAATCACGTCGCGCGAACAAGGAGGTTCGAAAAGTTTCGACGCTCCAAAAAGTGACGCGGTAAAATGGAGGAAAACAGCAGTACGCGGGCGACACAAGGCCCCAACACGTCCAAACCCTCCCGTGGATGCTTTTACGGGAAAAAGCGTACGACCTCCACACACACACACACACCCACTACAGTGGTAGGAGCTTTTCTTGCGCACGGGAAGATTTAAAAAAAGGAGACAACAGACAGGAAATAAAATGAGAAAGTCTCGACGCGCAGAGCTTGCGCACGTCCACTGCTAAGATGCGTTTCTACGTGAAGGGAAAAGGAAAAGATGATGGAGCAGGAAACAAAATGGATTCACGAGGCGTGGCATTGGGCTTCGCTCGACTGCTGTCAATAAGCTCGGCAAACTCAGAGAACCATCACTCAGCAGTGAAAGGTTTCACAAGGCGCACGGAGTTCTCACTAGGTGCCAGTCTGCCCTTCCCTCTGTCCGATGGCGTGGGAAGTGGTCCTCTCGGTCGTTTCGGACTCCACCGAGGCAGCGCGCGGTCACATCGACGCCGACACAGAGAGATGCTTCCGCTTGACGACGGTAAACCTCTGCTTGACCTCGCAACAAAGCTAGGAAAAGAGAGCACGTAACGGACGACAAGAGCCACTATGAAAGAGATCCTAGAGTCATTGCTCGTGATCTCACAGAGAAAGATGCGTCTCAAGTGAGCGCTTCCGGCTCAGCTAAGCCACAGCTTTCGTTTCTTTTTCCACTGAACGGGTGTTTCCTGACATTGTGTGGGGTGCTGTTCTACAGCAGTGGATTGCCACTTCAAGTGATGAAATGATCAGTACAGAGTGAAAACGAAAACAGAAGTAGAAGGAGGGACGAAGACAGAGAAAAGGACAGTGCGGTAACCGGGGAAAAGAAAAAAACGGAAAACGAAGAAAAGCAGACACCGGAGAGGTCGACAACTCGCAAAAAAAGAAACGAATAACACCAGAACGAAAAAAAAAAAAATGCCGCATCACTGAACGGAAAGAGCTAGTCACAACGAGCGGCGCTGAGACGCACAAACATGACAAATAAGATAGAACAGACGACAGTAAACGGCGAGAAAGGCAGAGTCAACGCAACAAATTCAAAACAAAAGAAGGAGAGTCGTTGGTCACAGCCCGCACGGCGTGGTGTGAGAGCAACGCATCAGTGGGATATAAAGCTTCTCGTCTATCGCCTGAATGCTCCTTCTGTTGCGCAAGTTCACGTGAGTTTGACCGCCCAGGTTCTCCATGAACGCGCAAACCCCTTTCGCTGTCGTCACCGTGAAGGAAAACAATGGGGGAAGAGGTGCAGCTCAATGGACCAGTCGCAATCTCCCCCGGAAAGGGGAGCAGTGAACGAACAGGAGGCGCAATGCGAAAGATAGGATGGTACAAACCTTACTGGGAGAGTTCTACAACGCCAAAAAAAAAAAAACAAAAAAAAACATTGTCACAACGACGGAAGAGGACAAAACGCCAACCGAAGGGTCGCGGCTCTGAATGAGCAAGGAGAAGCTCTCCGTGGCAACGTGAGCCAGAAATGATAGGAAGAAAACCCAATCGTACAGAGGACGGGAGTCCGAGGGGGGAAAACGGTAAATAGACAAATCAGGAGCCACGAACTGTATGTATACTCCTGGAAACGGGGAACGTTAGCGTGAGGCGAGGGCCCAACTTTGCGTGGTCGTCATCTCTGTGTCTTTTTTTTGTTGTTGTTGTTCCCTCTTCACTTCAGAGATGGCAAAGGGTTGGAGCTTCGTGTTCGCGCCACCCCCAAATACCTCCGCAGGCGGTGCGGTGAGAGGGGGAAAACGGTAGAAGAAGAAAAAAACAAAAACAAGAGACACACCGGAGTGGCACGCGCAGGCTCAGGTAGTGCAAGATGCCTTGACCGGCACAGCATGGGATCGGAGAGCGATGCAGAAACGTGGAGGTGCAGCACAGTGGCACACACACACCAATGAGATGCGACGTCAAAACGAGCCCGGCTGCCTCAGTGCAAAGGCAAGCGTCCTCAGAGGGAGGCCGCCTCGGCCCGCGTTAGACAGCGCGCAGGCACTCACCCCCCACTCTACGCCTTGGTAGACGAGCGAGCCTTGGCGGTGCCATTCCTAGGCGCACGTTTCGGGGCACCACCGTTGCGGACCTGGTCGCGCAGTCGCTCCACCTCCGCCTCGGCGTTGTTGATCTCCTCCGCGTTGACGGTCTGCTCCTGGTTGTACTCCTTCTGCAGCTTGGTGAGGTAGCGGGCGTGCTCCTTCTCAATCCGCTCACGCTCCGTCGCGGTGCCCTTGATGGAGCGCTTGATAGCGCAAATGCGGTAGTCGATCTTCTCCACCTTGGCGTCCAGCATGTCCATGCGGGCGGCGGCCTCGGCATGCAGGTTGTAGAGGGCGTTGGTCTCGTTAATCAGCTCCTCCATGAGCTCCACATCAACACGGTCCTCCTCGCTGAGCCCATCACCGGCCACGGCGTCACCAATCATCTCGATCCGCTTCTCAGCCTTGGCGATGCGCATCGCGCGGTTGCGGACGGCGGCATCGTTCATCTTGATCTGTTCGCCCTCCTTCTCCAACTCATAGAGCGCGACACGGCGATCGTAGTTGGCGCTACGGATAATGTCCTCCTTGGTCGGGCCCGTTGTCTTCTTGGCGAGAATCAGATCCTTGCCGTTGACGGCACGCTCCAGTTGCTCCCGTTCCTTGCGGAGTTCCGCAAGCTTGGCGCGCTTCTCAGCTAGCACGGCGATGGCCTCGGCCTTCTGCTCCTCGGCATTCGAGGTGTCCTCTACCATGGACGTCATACGGGCAAGCTCGTCGGTCTGGCGCTCCATCACCTTCTGCAGCCCCTCGCGCTCGTGGTAGAGCGCGACGAGCTCGTTACGCGCGGCATTATATTCGTTCTTCTTGCGCAGGCCCAGCACCAGCGTCGAGTGGCCATCGGCATCCGCCCCTGCCAGCTCAGCCACGCTGTAGTACTTCTCCTCAGCCGCGTTGGCCTCACCCTCCACGCGCTCGAGAATGGCCATGAGGTCCTCCTTTTCGCGAGTGAGAGCGCGGTGCTTGTCAATGGTCTGCTGCACATCGCCGGCCTTGTGCGTCAGCTCATCGATGAAGTCCTGCGGCAGAGGTAGCTGCTGTGCACGCGCAGGTGTGCGGGCGGCGCTGCGGCGCTTCGACGAGGCCCTCTCGACGCTCGCGGCCTCCTCCTCCTCGGCAGCCTGACGACGAATCTCGACCGCGCGCGTGCTGGTCGCCTCGCTGATGGCCAAGTTGCGTTGGGTCGCCTCCAGGTTTGACACCTCGTTGCGCAGCAGCTTCGCCTGGCTCTCTAGCTCCTGCAGTCTCTTCGACAAGTCAAGAACAGCGGAAGAAGTCATCTTCAACTCTGAGTTCACGCGCTTGTGTGTGTGTGTTGCTATGCTTGAGTTGTTGTTTTTTGCTCGTGGGTAACGGTTGCTTTGTGAACGAGCGCTTGGTTGTTGCTGCTGAGTTCAATTTGGCTTCTGCTTTGGGGCAGCTAGTACCTACCTCTGGCTATGTTCTTCTCGTGGCAAAGTGTAGCGGGTACAGCTGCGGAGAACGAGGAGAAGCACTTGTGTTTGGTTGACAGGAATGGTAACCTTGTCTTGCCGTTCGTGTAGAGGAGAGAGGTCAGTAAATGAAACGAAAAAAACGTCAGGTGTGACTCAAAATAAATGAAGAAAGAAAACGTAAAACGTGTGATGTAAAGAAATCAGAGAGTATGGCCGTGAAGGAAAGTTGTATGTGTGTGTATATTCTTCACGTCTCGTTACTGATCACGTCGACTCGGTGGAACAACAAGTGCAGCGATAGGAAAGACCTGGTGGTGGCGGATGTAGAGAGGACTGTGGAATAAGAGGGGAGAAAAGAAAAACTGAGATAGTTTACTTCGGGATAATAACCAGTGCGCATTAAAAAATTAAAAAATGGAAGGGAAGTGTGGAGGGAAAGAGGCAAATATTTGATCCTCATGTGATCGGGAACCGGACACAGAGACGAATTTCCAAATCAGAGCAAAGCTGCCCTCATGGTTCGCAGTGAAGCGAAGAGCGAAGGTGAACCAGAGCGGCGTGACGGTTTGGACAGTGGGGGAAAAGAAGAAGTCACATCTCTGGACGGCTCTCTTCTGAGCGCATTCGCTTTTCCTTGTGTTATGGGCGTTTGTCATGAGGACGCCTACGCTTCCTTTCTTGCAGGAAGAAGGAAAAGATGTATGGCCGCTGTCATCAAGTTCTCTTTCTCCTTGGGATGTTGCATTCCTGTGACAGGAAAGGGAACACACTGCTTCCCAGCTCCCTGTATCTGCGATAGCGCAACGTCGAACAAACGACGCAGAGAGGAGGGAGTACAAGAAAGTCAAGAGAAGGTGTGTGGAGGTGTGTGTGAAGAAGTGAACCAATACGACAAGCAATACGACAACCCTACACTATGGAGCCTCGGATGAGACTTCACCAGGAACACACACCCACAGTGTGGCTTTACTAACGGTAGGAAGGAGCAAGATACAAAAAAAAAAAAAAAGACAACGCGGCCGCCTCGCGTGGTGCAACTCACTGAAACAAAAAAGCTACTTGCGAAGTCAGCAGGAAATAACACAGCGGAAAGATTTAAAAAAAAATAAGATCCTGTGAAGAGCACTCGCGTCGAGACAAAAAAACTCGACCACCCTGTCAGCATACAAGCAGCAAAAAGAGGAGGGGTTACTTGAAGGAACGATAAACGCCAGTGTGTCATAAAGGATCGCTGTGAGTGACAGTTACTTCCCTTCATCTTTCCTGTTGTCCTCTTCAGATGCTGACGGCGACGCTTCGCTCTTTGTCGTAGTGGTGCTACGCTGCGAAGACGCTGCCGCTGCCGTGTCCGCCGGATGAAGGCCAGGAGCCCCTCCCCGCACACCCCGCTGCTTCCACCCAGACACCGAAACCTCCGCTTTCGCGGAAGTGCCAGAGGACGCCGCAGTACCAGCAGCAGCAGCAGCAGCAGTGGGCCTCTCTCCTTCGTCTGCCGAGGACGAGGGCGAGGACGAGGCAGGCGGTTGCTGTGGTGTGCTGCTGCCATCTAGCCCATAGTACTTGTGGATATCTGTGTCCACCGGTCCACGCCAGGGCTCATCGGGCGAAGGCACGTGGGTACGCTTCTCATACTTGGGGTGGTCCTTGGTGTGAGGGTAGCGGAACACCTCGTGGTCCGCGCCGTCCTCCTGATGAACCTCCACGTTTGTCTCAGACCCGCCGTCCATCTTTTTATTGTAGCGCAGCATGTCCATGAACTCATCGTAGCTGCCTCGCGGGTCCGTGAAGCCCTTCGCGCCTTGGGCACGCGCCATTTCAAAGTTGAACTGGGCCGCCTCCTCCATCTGCTTGCGTGTTTGCTCCTCGTTCGCAGAGAGCCGCTCGTTGTAGATGGGGACGCCATGGATGTTGTCCACCGCGCGCTTGATGCGACGGCGGCGGTCAAGCCACCAGTGAAACTTGGCGCCCTCGTTCTCATGGCGGCCAATATCTGCCGCATACATTTTCTTGGTGTTGGACTGACGAAATTGAAACGGCTTCAGCTTTGTAGAAAGGTACTCGGGGCGCTCGTAGAGGTCCTCCTCCGTGATGTTCGCCTCGCCCCTTTCAATCTGCTCAATGCGTCGTTGTTCGAGCATATCCTCCAGCTCACTCGCCTCCGTCGCGCGCACCTGGCGCTTCTTCTCCCGGATACTGACGCCAAGATCGTCGAGTGCCTTGACACCGCGCGGGCGATTGGTCATGTACTGCTCGTCCCGCTCAACCTCTTCCTCCGAGTACCCAATTTGCCGCAGCAGCTCCGATTCACGCGCCTTCTCCACCTGCTCCTTGCGCGCCGCAATGTGGGTGTTGGCATCCTCGATGGTCTTGTGCAGTTTACCCTTGTAGTTTCGGTACTGCACGCGAGGGAGTTCTACCGTGTCGAGAATATCCTGCAGGACGTTGCGATCCAGCTTGGTGTGCGGCAATAGCTCGTCTAGGCCGGCCTTGCGCTGCTCCGGTGCGAGAATCCAGCGAAGGTCCTCGTCGTCGATGCGTCCGCGGACGAGGGAGTAGGGCTCGTACTTGTCACGCTCCCAAGACAGAGGAAAGTTGCCGCTAATCACGGTCTGATCCGTGCGAACGTTGTCGAGCATTTCCATGTAGGTATTCAAGTACCACCTTGGCGACGCGTGGTCCGTGATCTCGGTGCTGCTTGCGTCCTTGGATGTTTCCACGTACATAATAGGCTCTGTGTTCACGTCATCTTGGCGTGTGTTAATGCCCTGCGCCGTGTAAGACGGCTTCTTGAACTGCTGCTCTACGGGTGTCTTGTCCACGCGCGGCATCTTCTTTGCCACGTAGCGCACAGGCGCCTCACGCGCGGCTTTGGAGCCGGCTGATCCCATGGTGTTGTGTGCGTGAAGACTATCAAACCAACGTGTCCTTCCTTTTCGTATACACAACACACGACAAAAAAAAAAACCTCCGGCTCGTCCAACACCTAGTACGCTATACGAGGTAAAGGAGACACCTAGTACAACTGACTTGCGGGCGAAACAGAGGGTGAGGTCACACCAAGCGAGGAAGAGGGAAACAGGCAGTAGAAGCAACGAAGTAACGTGGAGGTCGTCCTCACTGACGGCTCGTCCGGACAGCCATAGATGCTTCAGTTTCGGCGACGAAGAGGACTGACGCTGTCGCCCGTCCGCTGATTAGACAGCAAGACAACAGAACGGAGAGTCAACATCAACGGCAGCATTCGCGCCACGCTCTCTGGGGCACGTTGGCGGAACGGCTCCACATCAGTGAATTTCTGTGAGAGAAAGGCAGCCGAATGCTTGCGAAAAAAAAAAAGAGTTTAGAGACGTTCTCTCTCTCTCTCGTTTTTCTCTTTTCAGGAGAGCGAAAAGCTGGTTGGGTGGGACTGGGAGAGGGAAAGGCCCGTAGAGGAACGTTGAGTGTCGCCGGCAGGAAGCGCTGGCACACGCACGACGGGATAGTGCCAAGGAGGAAAGAAGAAAGAGAAAGAAACGAACGTAGGGAGAAGAGGTACAAATGAAAAAAGGAAGATGCGCGTGTACAAAGTGGTGCACAAGGGAAAGAGGCAAAGGGAAGAAAAGAAAGAAAAGAAAGAAAGGGCATGCGGTTAACAAGACGCGTCGGTCACGTTCTGAAATGCTAGCTTACATATGAGGAAGAATGATTTCCTTGTGTGAAAAAAGGGAGAAAACGAGAAAAACGATCATGACTCGCCCATGCGAACGGAGGGGAGGAGGGGGCATTGAAAACCACGACAACCAAGAAGGCGACTGAGTCTCTTGCGGTTGATGGCGCCTCCCATCTTGGGGTGTCCATATCTCACTCTGGCTTCATCAGCAAAGCCCCCAGTGCTCCCACGAATGTGATCCACGCAATTCGTAGGTTCGGATGCTTGAGGCCGATCTTGTCGCACACGTTGGACACCAGCTGTTGCCCAAACGCTCGCACACACTCCGCAGGGACGCAGTTGTCAAAAAAGGATTCTGGGGTACCGCCAAAGAGCTCCTGCACCACGTACTTCCACGGCGCATCCATGACGTTTGTGTTGGCGGTGGCTGCTGTCGTTTTCCCACGCGGGGTCAGGGCGGCAATGACAATGGAGAAGTGGTTCGCAATCGTGCGGCTGCGCTCCAGCAAAGAGAAGGAGGCATCGGTGCTAAAGGCGTCTGGTTCCGCGCCGACGCCAGCAGCAGCCCCGACCGTGAGAGACGCAACAGCATGATAGGTGGCCAGAACCTGGCCTTCCGCTCCCAGCGCCTCCCAGCTAAGCTGAATGGACTGCGCCGCCCGAGCGTCCAGGCATGCCGCGCCTACTTCCACGGTGCCGCTACCACCAGGCGCCCCTGACGGCTGCTGCTGCTGCTGCTGCGATTCCACAGACGACGTTGCCGCGGATGGCAAGGCGAGGTGCCTCTGCAGGCGATGGAGCGCCGACCCGCGGTAGCTGCTTGTCTCCCTCCGTGCCAGTCGCCGACGCACCGCGCGCTGCACGACCACCACGCGCTGCACATCCTCCGCGGAGCTAAAGTCTGCCAAGGGTCGCAAGGGAGGGACCAGGGAGACCAGCCGGTCTACCATCTCCAAGTAAAAGGCCACCCACTCGCATTCTGGGAAACCTGCCGCACCGCGCATGGCACGGCAAAGCGATAGACCAAAGAGGTCATAGTCTCTCGGGCGCAGACCCGCCACAGCGAGCCCCACCGCGACCGGTTTCAGCAAGGCAGTCAGCGCGGCACTCGCCTCTGCCTCGTCATCTGGAACGCGCAGTAGCGACATGAGCAACTGGTGGAAAGACTGCTGAATGGTTTCGTAGCTGAAAGAGGTATGCAGCAGCCGCGGTCCGTACTGAGGGAACGTCCGGAGCATGTCCTCCACCGCCCGCATAAACACCCGCACGCTCGTTCCGTTGCGACGAAAGTGGGTGTAGAGCAAGGCACGGTCCTGTGCCGTGGCTCTGGTCGGCGTCGCAGACAGAATGACGGGGCCGAGCCCAGCAATCACCTCCAGCGCTGGCGCGACCTGTGACGGTGCCATGGTCCGCTCCGCTGGCTCTGCCGCAGCGAGCATAGCCATGGAAAGGAACTCGCACGACGGCGGAGGGAGCTGGCGGAAGTCGGCCGGAGCAGACTCCGGGCTCGCCGCCCACGTGTTGAAAGAGTCCTCACTCGTGTACACGCGGCATAGCCTCAGCCGAGCGGCCAGGGTAGTCGCTTGATTGAAGTACTGCTCCACGCCAGCCTCAAGCGATGAAGCAGTGTAGCAGCTCAACAACCGCGACATCACCCCGTGAGCCTCAAGGAACGCACAGAGCGTGTTCGGCGGTAGATCCCGCTGTGGAAAGCTTGCGTCGAGGGTCTCGCTGAGTGCGCGGCGCACCTCCGCGTGCTCCGCAATCAGCGGAAGTGAAAGCGTGACGTCATGCATGACGGGGGAGCGCAGCGCGAGCAGGCACACCGCCTGCAAAATACCCAGCATCGCTTTTGCCTGCTCCCTTTCCTGCACGGTGGTGGCAGCGGTGCCAGACGTCTCGCCGTCTGGTACGCTCGCAACGTGGGAAAATGCCCCGAGAAAGTGGACGTGGAGGTTGCCTGGTGGTGCGCCAAAGCAAAACGTGCGTGCCAGAGTCGTGAGCACCTGCTTTGCAGTCAGGGTCGACCGAAGCTGTACCACCGCGGTGAGGGCCTGCAGGAGAGACCGGTATGCCTGGTGGTAGCACCGAACCCGCAACGGCTCCGCGCGCAGCACTGTGCCGCTCCCCACGGCGCCTCCGCTCACGTCCCCACCTGCGCCGCCACGCTGCGCGGCGACCACCAGTGTTGCCACCTTGATGAAAGACGTCGCCATTTCGTCCGAGTAGCCCCCAAGCGGTGCGGCCACATCGCGCAGAAAAGAGTCCGCGCGCTGGTTGTGTGCGTTTTCGAACCCGGCGAGGGCACCAGCAGAAAAGGCGACGCGGCCGTAGTTGTAGTTGAGAAAGCGCAGGCAGCCCCGCAAGATGGTCATGTTGCTATGCCGCACGCATCGTCTCTCCCCGTACGCCTCCCCCGCAATCACGTTTATCATCTCCATCACGTAGCCCAAGATGTTACCCAGCCGTTGCGTCGCGGTGGGCGTTAGATGCTTTTCGTCCAGGCTGTGTTGCAGGCTGCGGAGAAAGACGGCGGCAAACACGGCGTAGCGATCTGGCAAGACCTCCACCTCGGACTTCCTCATGGCGGTCCGGTAGAGCGTTTGTGCACGGCGTTTCAGCGCGTCGCCTTCCTCGTACAGCTGGAACCCCTGACTGTCGTTGATAATTCCTTGTGCGAGCAGCAGCAACCGCTGCACAAAGAATGAAAAGCTGTGTCCGTAAACAGCCATCACGGGGTCGAGCTGAACCAGGCTCTTCTGCGCTGCTGTCAGGAATTGTCCCCACAACGCCTCATTCGACTGAAGCTGCGCGCACACAGCGCTAATGACGGCTGCATCCTCGGCGGCAGACGTCCCCGTGGCCACACGTGTGATGTGTTGCATAAAGTTAACAAAGTCATTCCGCTGCGATGTGGTAGCGTTCGGTGCACTCATAAGGATGGCCTCTGTTAACACTTCGCATACCTGCGGAGTCAACCGGACCGCGCGCGTTGGAAGCAGCTTTGCAGCTTCACAAAAACCCTTGTAGTGGGCCACCGCTGATGCTGTGGCGAGCATTTGAATCAAAAACTCCATATTTTGGGTGATGTCCGGTGGTGTTACGAGGGACTGCGTAAAGAGCAGGTGCTCAAAGCACGCGATCACGCTAGGGACGTCTGCGTAGCGAATGTGCACCCAGATGCCAAACTGCGCGAGGCACTGGTCCCTCAGAGGCTTGGTGGTGTCCTTACCAGAGCGCGCAGCGTCTTGCCCCAGTCCCTTGGCCGCCTCCGCCTCCCGGACTGGGAAAACGTTGGTGCGCTTAATCTGCGGGTGCATGGGCAGCGCGGACACGAGGGCTGCGTCGCCTGCAGCACCCTTGGCAGCCTCGCGTGCGGCGATGCGCCTCTGCATAATGGCGCCCATGAAGGAAACTGGGTTCTCCGGCCGTGCGGCCGCCACCTCGGTGATCAGCTGGTCGACTAGTTCATACAGCTTGTGCTCTTTGGCGTATGCAAGAGTCGCCGCGTCGGCGCTGGACGACCCACTCATGGACACAACGTGGATGGAGCTAGAGCGACAAGGAAAGGGAAAATGCTGAAGGAGAGGAAGTAAGAAAAGGCCAGTAAAAAGGAGGGAAATGCTTTCCCGCAAGGGACAGCAAACCGTTTTAAAAAATGCAACGTGACGGCTCACAGGTTTTTGGCTGGACGCCTGTTCACGCCTTTGTGTGGATAAACTTGTGCGGCCACGCGTTGGCAGGTGAAAACACAGCTTGACAGAACGACAGAGGGGGGATGGGTGGGAGAAGCAATACCAGTGAGAGGGAAGAGGAGATGGAAGTCACGGAAAGTTGTGCGAGACGGGTGTCGTGTGATACGACGAAAACACTCAGCATTGCAACACTAGAAAGGACGCCACGTGACGACGCCTCATCTTGGCGTTCCCAAAGCGTCCGGTCGTACGCCACGTAACGGCAGCGCCAGCCTAGCAACATACCGACGCTTCGCAGCCCTCATAACGCGCGCCACCGACACGCGCTGCATAGGTGCTCGTGTCACGGCGAGCTCATTAGCAGAAAGGTTTCCTGTTGAGCGCATAACCTTGTATAAGTGCGGTACCTACCGTTGTTTTTTTTTTTCTTTCTTCATTTGTTGTTGTTGTTTTTTTTTTACTTTTTCGTCGTTGTTTCTTTGTTTGTCTGCTTGCGTTTTTGACTTCTACTCTACCTCTTCGCGCACGTCCCCTAGGTCACCGGAAGCGGTTCGCACGGAGACTAGTCTCTTCGCGAAAAGAGTGCGTTTGGAAGCACAGTGGAATGGACAGAAATGCAAAAACAGGAAGTCGAAAAGAAAGAAAAAACTGGAATGAAAAGAGGACTCTATGGGTTGTTGAGGGAACAAGGACAGTGCGTGCACATCCTTGGGCCACGGCAACAACGTACAGCGACGGTGCTGTTGGTGCTCAGCAAACAAAAGAATTGAATGCTTACGCAGCAGCCTTCTTGGCAGCCTTCTTGGCGGTCTTCTTGGCACCAGCCTTCTTCGCGGCGGCCTTCTTCTTGGGCGCGGCCTTCTTGGCAGCCTTCTTGGCGGCCTTCTTGGGCGCCTTCTTCGCGGCCTTCTTCGCGGCCTTCTTCTTGGGCGCCGCCTTCTTCGCGGCCTTCTTCGCAGCCTTCTTGGGGGCGGCCTTCTTCGCAGCCTTCTTCTTGGGGGCAGCCTTCTTGGAGGCCTTCTTCGCCGCCTTCTTCGCGCCGGCCTTCTTCACGGCGGCCTTCTTCTTGGGGGCGGCCTTCTTCGCCGCCTTCTTGGGGGAGGAGCGAGGAGACGCCTTGGGGGACGCGCCGGCGATGGCGGCGGCGATGGTGGCGGGGTCGACGGCAGCAGCGGACATGGTTGCGGAAGTGAGGTGGAAGTGGGGGTGGGTTGGTGTTAGTGGTAGAGCGAGTCGAAAGGCTTAAGATGGCTGGAAATCTTTTGTTGGTATGATTCGGTAGAGTCGCACGTGTTGTGTGGCAAGGGATTGAAGGAAAAAATAGCAGAGATGTAATAAATGGGAGAAAAGCGGGAAGAGACAGGTAGCATCGTTTCAGGGCAGCGGTTGGGAAAGGAGGGGGGGAGAGTGGCGTGGATGTCGCCCTCGTTTCATGTCCCCAGTGAGGAAGAGAAAGGGTAGGGAAGTCCCAGTAACAGTGACGAATGAAACGCCGCCATCCTCCACCTTCCTCGTCCGGAGGAAAAGGAACAGCGAGAGGCGACGAACAGGCACGAGAGCACTCATGTCGCGTGCACGACAGGGTGCATTGTGCGAGAGGCTGAGGAAGAGCAAAGAGAGGCGCACGACCTCACAGCACGTCTAATTTGCCTTGGCGTTTGTGCTGTGAGGATAGCGGGAGGACAAGTTATGGGTCTCTTCTGTAGCCTCTTCTTAGGCTCGTCCTGTGTTTCGCTTGCTCGTTTCTGAAGTATGTTGGTTTTCTGTTTACCAAGTATTTCATTTGCTACCTTCACCTGTTATCCCGACTTTGTGCTAAAGAAGGAAATAAATAGGGCTGTGGAGCGTTCAGAGGAAGTGCGCGGGCGGTGGTAACGTGAAGCGGAAACGCGGCAAAGAGAAACACGAGAGGGGACAAGGGTTAGCTCGGCAAACGTTCGACAACAGTGGCAAAAGCACCAAAACGATCCCGCGCGATGCCACGCGCACGCGGTGAAAAAGTCGTACCTTGGCACACAGAGTCCAGCGTGGACACGACAACAACAACAACAATTACAACGAAGAAACCCTCAGAAATAAGTAAATAAACACCTGGGAATGGGAAGATCAAGTGAGCTCAAGATCGAAGAAAGGGGGGGAGGGACAGACAACGTAAAGGGAGAGAGAGAAGGAGACGGAACGCCACTGATCGCGGTTACGCGGCTTCCGTTTCATACTTTTCAATGATGTCGTGCGATGGCCAAACGCGCACCATACCGTCCTCCGCGCCGGATGCGTACGAGTTACCGTCTGGTGCCCAGCGGATGTGAAAGACGGGGCCGTGGTGACCACGGTTGGACTCCAGCTCCGTTCCGTCGATGGTGAACTCCTTTGCCTTGAGCTTGGACCCGGCCGCGACATTCTGGCCATTCGGCGAGAGCGACGCGCACTCCACATCCTCACTAGTGGTGAAGCTATTTTTGACTTCGAGGGAGGTGGTGTCAATGAAGCTGATACTCTTGTCGTGAGCAGCTACGATGCTGTGGCGATGCGTGTACTCGAGGAAGTTCAGGCCAGGAATTTCGCGGCGGAGGTACGGACCAGAGGGGTCGCGCAAGTCCCACTTGAGGATGGTGTTCTCCGCAGCGGTAACCATCGTGTTGGGGTCGATGAAGTACGTGGCCTTCACGTTGGTGGCGTCTGCCGAGCCAAACGCCAGCGGTTCCGCGTCGTACTTGTTGGCATCATAGATGCGGATCAGGCCGTCAAAGCAGCCTGTCGCAATCTTGTTCTCCATCCAATCGCAGGACTTGATGTACTTGGGGTGATTCCACACGTGGAGTTTCTGCCCCGTCACCGCGTCCCACACCATTGCGGAGTAGTCACCGCTGCCCGTCACGAGGCGCGTCGCGGGGGCGTTGAAGGCGGAGCAAAACACAGCACCCTTGTGGCCCTCGAAGGTGCCCACCCAGTCACCTGTTTGACCGTTGCGAAGCAAGGGCTTTGCGTCGTGGCACGATGTCACAAACCAGAAGGTGTTGTCTATGATCTCGCTGTAATTGATGTGACACACGGGGCGTGTGTGGCCAGAGCAAATTTTCACCTTTGTAATGTCCGACACAGCATTGTTCGCGTTATGATCAGCTGCTGCGGCCGACACACGGCTGGTTGGTGCGGTGTACTTGGTGCTCATTGCGTGTACGCTAGATGGAGAAGACGTGTCACCGTGCGGCTTGGTGTCCCTTTTCTCACGAGACTGGACCGTCAGGAAGTGATTTCAGAGCTGCTGGTGCACGAGAGGCGTCGTGTCGTTTTAATTGTCGTCTCAGGCGAGTGGCGCGTGATGGGCAGTGGTACCTTTTATTTTTATTTATTTTTCGCTTGCCCTTCTGTCTTCCTCGTAGTCCTCGCTGCGTTCAAACGGTGACAAAAAAACAAAAAAAACCAACGTTTTTGTGCTTCGCTGGTTGCTGTTTTGCAAATGCTTCTTTCTCGTGTATCGGTGTTGTGGAGGGAAGGTAGAAGTAGAGTTAGACAATGGGGATAAAGACGCGTAGATCCATTCCGCTGTCAGTGTCACAGGGGTACAGAGAGTCTGTGCGTCCCGCTTCTCTGCGGCAGAGAGACGAATGTACCTCGAAATGGGTTCTTTGTACTGTCACAAGTGGAAACGGCAACCAACTTCACCCACGAAACTGCCGTGGTTTGTGCTCTGGCGAGCCTCCCGAGTTCGAGGTACTGCGCTCATGAAAGTGGCGCGTGTCTCCAGGAGTACTCACGCGAAGGCACACGAACCCGTTAGCACTCTTGTCAGTAAGTTACTATTCTTTGTTTGATGTTTTTTTTTGTTGTTGTTTTTTTTGTGGGTGTAAATGTAAATTTAGAATAATTACTCTTAACAAACGAAGAATGGAAAGTCGAAGGGGAGAAAAAAAAAAAGAACAACCGGATACAGATCAAACTCAACAAGTGTAACATCGATTTTGCTGCAACGTGATAAGCGCAGCCACGTAAAGACGGAGAGCTGTGGAAGGTGGAAACGGCAGAAGAAGGAAGAAAAAGAGAGCCCTGCACGAAAGCAACCGTCTATACGGGTATGTGTTGTGGAGCGGAACGCAACATCAATACCGCGGTATGCCGTCTGCCAAATGTGGAATCTCAGAAGCGAGTGACGAAAGCAGAACTGCTTGGGAAGTCCGTCGAACGGACGCACATAGCACGGATCCGCAAATCAACGACGGTGCCCTCCTCTCCTTGCTTGTTCGCCTACTGCTCCGCTCAACCTTTCCCGGCCAATCTGTATTTTGTCGAACATCACTGGCGTCAAAGTGAGGGAACAAGCCACACGCACACAGGGACGCCGTGTGCACAAGGAGTGCCGAGGGTTGCAGAGACAACATGTCATCAACATGGAAAGAAAGCAGACTGAACTCAGATGACAGCCCGAAAAGGAAAAACAAAACAAGGAAAACGAAAATGAAATTCTATTCCTGGGTCCGCTGGCGAGGAACGGCACGGAGCACATCGTCCACGCGCAGGATCATCTCGGCGGCTTCCGCGGCGTAGGCAACAACGGAGCTCTTCACCTTGAACGACTCGGTGATCCCCAGCTTCTTGACGTCGTCAATGTCGCCACGGATGACGTCAATGCCGTAGTTGCGCTGGCCCTGAAAGTGGGCCGCCTGAAGTCGAGTGACCAGGTCGTTGCTATCCAGACCAGCGTTGTCTGCAATGATGGCGGGGAGAGCGCGCAGAGCATTGGCGAACGCCATCATGCCGAGCTGCTTCTTACCAGCAATCGTCTTGGCCTTTTCCTCAACGGCGTTGGCCATCAGGAACTCGGAGCAACCAGCGCCAAGCACAGTGCGGGTCTCCTTAATCGTCTCCGAGATGACGCACAGGGCGTCGTGAATCGAGCGATCGGCCTCGTCCAGAATATGGCGAGACGTACCACGCAGCACAATTGTGCAAGCCTCGCCCTTGGGCAGACCAGAGAAGCGGATGACGGTGCTCTCACCAATCATCACCTCGTCAATCTTCTCCGCAAAGCCGTAGTTGATCTTGTCTGTCTCATCAAAGGTCGACACTACATCGGCACCAAGCGCCTTCGCCAAGCGCTCGATTCCGTCAAAGTCAGCGTGCTCAATTGCCATGATGCCGTGCTGAGCGAAAATCTCCTCGGGATAATTGTAAATCAGCTGACGATTAATGAAGCAGTTGATGTCATGCTTGATGATTTGCATGCACTTGCTCTTCATCTTTGCTTTCTCAGACGCCTCAACCTCGGCAAGCTGGGACACGCTGTCCACGTTCACCTTTGCGCCAAAAATCTTGACCTTGTCCGTGTCCATTGGGGTGTTAGCGACGAGGATCTTTGCGTTCTCAAGATGGCGAGGCTGGCCAACGCCAATCTTCTTGTCAAGAAGAAAGCCAGGCTCGAGGTAACTGTCGCGCAGAGTGCCACCGAGCTTCTTCATGATATTGATCATCTCGAGATTGCCGCTTCCCTTCAGGCGCAGAACAGCGTCCACACACAACTTGGCGAAGTGGTCGGACTCAACGGTGATAATCTTGGAGCTCAGAGTCGTCTTTGCAATACGAATGAGGTCCTCGTAGAAGAGCTTTTCGTTGTTTCCGTTGTCCTCCGCAGACGCCGCGAGTGCCTCCTGTGCGACGACGGCAGCCATGCGGTAGCCCTCAATGATCGTCTGCGGGTGGATCGATTGGTCCAGCAGCTTCTCAGCGTTGCGCAGCAGTTCACCAGCCAGGACAGTCACGCTCGTCGTGCCATCACCCACTTCGTCGTCCTGAGTCTTGCTCATGTTGATGAGAATTTTCGCAGCAGGGTTGTCCATGAAGAGGGACTTGAGAATGGTGGCACCGTCGTTGGTGACACGAACCATTTGGCCGCGGTCCATACCCTGGAGGATCTTATCCATACCCTTGGGGCCAAGGGTGGTCTTCACGATGTCAGCAACGGAAATCGCACCCATAATGTTCATCAGGCGAGCGCGCTCACCCTTTTCTTCGGAGGCGCCTTCACGCAGCACCTGCGACGCTTGGTTATTGAACATCATGGTTCCGTTCAAAATGGTGGTTAAATAAGGGAGCGAGAAAGAGGAAAAAGAGAGGTCTCACGAAAATTGTTCGTGGTCGAGCCAGTATACGGTGTAGTAAAGAAGAATTAAAACAAGGTCTTGGTCGAACGGGGAAACGAGGGATTACAAAAATAAATTACAGTGGGTAAACTAGACTATACCGTGGACGTCAGTGACGAGGAGCGGGGCATCGAAGCGGAGAGACAGGGTCATGTGGAATGAAGAGAGGAGAGGGCCGCGGTGCAGTGAAGATGGCCTTCGCAGAACCGAGTATCCACTCAGGTGAAATTTGTTGCGAAACGAGAGGGGATACATTCTCTTCTTCTTCTTCGTTTTGTTGGACCGTAAACAACATACTCTCGGAGAAACGTCGTTTTGTAGAGCACAAACTCTCATTGAGTGACTTGTGGATACTATGAAGGCATGCCCAGACAAGATGGCGTGAGACGCTGGCGCAAGGTGGCTCCGAAACGCCAGAGAGTGAATCGTCCGGTGGTGTGTGTGATCATTTCCTTTCCGTGCACGTTTTCGGCTTGAGAAACCATCCCAACGAGGAATCCTGAAAAGTGGAAAAGAAAAAAGAACCACGCGCCATAAAGATGAATTGGCTTTTCACCCCGTTGGTCTTGCTCCGCTAACCCTGCAGTGCTTCTTTCGACATTCCCCTTCCACTAGTTTTCCGAAGACCTTGTTGGCAGACGTATTTCCAAAGCTCCAAAGAACCGCTTGAAATTTTCGACATAGCTTCGGTGTGGTAAAGTGAGGTCAGCGTACCCTTTTTGAATGAGCGAAAAGTAATATACAGCACCGAGGAAAGGAACGACGGAAATCCCAGTTGTTGTTGTTTTTGTTCAGTTGCTCCTCGTCTGTGCAACGCAACTCCGAACTGTCTACATGGCTGCCCATTTAGAAACACTGGAATTGTCAATTCGATCCGGAACTTCAGACCGCTGGGGAACAAGTTAGCGCCCGAGGTAGAGCTATTAGTTGAAATTGACGATGATATTCACGTTCTCTACGCCAAGCTGCCGTGCGCTACTCTGCTCTGCGGTGGAGATAATCGTGTCGCGAGCCTTCGTGTAATTAGAGTCGCGCTTCAATTTCGCCGCAATCAGGCAAAACATTAACTCGCGAGGTGCCGTGGAATGCATCCAGATCCTGGGGACCTCAACATCGCTCACGGCACCAGTTGCAAGTAACTCTTGTCGTAAAGCGTAACTGAAATCGTTTCCGGTCGAAGGACCTGAAAGTAACAGAATTTTTCCCGTTTCTTCCAACAAGGGAAACGCAGAGGCCAAAATCAGTGCTGCGCTGAGTGCACTGCAGATGGGATCGGCAATCCAGCAGTTGAATAAATAGATAAAAATACTGGAAAGAATCACACTCACACTTCCGAGTAAATCAGCCAATATGTGTAAGTAGACCCCGCGCATATTGTGGTCGACGTGACTGCCGCTCGAGCATCCGTGGCTGTGGCTGTGGCTATGGGAATGAGAGTGACCATGGGAATCATGGAAAAACAGCACTCCGATAATATTTACAATCAACCCAATGATGGAGACAAGCAGCAAATACGGGCCTTCAATTTCGGGAGGGTCAATAATCCGCTCAATCGATTCGAGCATGACGTAAAAAGCAATGAATAACAGCAGCACACCGTTCACGAATCCACCTAGCACCTCGTATCGGCCATACCCGAAAGGATGCGATTTTTCATCAGGACTCCACGAAGCAGCGTGTGCGGCAACAAGGCCAATACCGATGGAGGCCGCGTCCAGCATCATGTGGAACGAGTCGGAAATTAGTCCTAGTGAATTGATGTGCACTCCGTATAAAAATTCCAGCCACATGATCGCGACGGTGAGTAGCAAAAATATGGCCAATTTCCGTTCCCTCGGATTACTAAGCAGACGTCGAAAAACAGCGCCATTGATCTTACTTTCGCTGTCTTTCGTGAACAACAATGAGGGGCGCATCATTAACTTGACTTCACCGTCGTCAGCGTATTTTCTTTTCCATGTACAGTTTACGAATGCGACGACACACGCAAAGCTGCACACTACGCTGAGGAAGCCTAGTCGTGCCGAGGGGATTAATTCATGCCTGTTGTTTCTGAGAGCCCAAAGACAACACATGGACACGAGAAATCCAGCGACCCACGCAGAAATATCGCTTCTTGTTATAGCTTTCGGTCTCGCTCCATACAGACAAATCCCAGAAAGAAACAATGTAGCCGGTTGCAACGACGTTGAACGGATTGCTCGAGCGGATGGGTTCAGCACATTCTGAGCAAAACCCACACACGCTAGAACGAACACCGCCCAAAACCCATCCATCCCCTGCCAGTTTCTTGACTCCACAACGCCAAACACAAGAGCGAGCGATCCGCCGACGCAAATGGCAAGGGTAACACCAAGAAAGCCGACGCCTACCACCGGTTGGAATGTCGGTTTGTTCAGTGGTATCCCAGGGGCTAGGAGACAAAGCGACCCAACGAACCAAACAGCTGCCCATCGAGTGAACCCCTGGTGAAGCACTGAAAATGTTGCGACAAGCGCAGCGAACAAGATTATTAGAAACGATGTTAAGTGAGTGTTCACGAGGCCGACTGCTAAGCACCACCATGAGACCGCCTTCAGTGAGACGCTTAACAAGAGTGACAGACTTTTGTGTTTTGGTGCTGCGAAAGACGTTTCCCGCCCATCATAAGCGGCGTGAGATACAAATCCAAGCAACAGCATACTTGTTGGCCACGCGACACCGGTGCCTTGCGATACAACGACACTGCGCACATATTCACTTGTCGCTACAAAAAAGACGCTTTGAGCAAATGGCCTAAGCTGAGCACGGTTGAACATTTTCACTACTTCAGGTGTGAAGCCTGGAGAGAAGAAAGAGAGCGGATTTATTAAATTCTTCGTCCCGGGAAGGCATTCAGCCGTTGCACAGCATCTTGCCCGAGACCCGTGCGAGGGTAATGAGGCACTATAGGGCGACTTGCCATCACCGGCATAGCACAAGTTCCTGAGGAGAACGAAAGTACACTTTCTCGTTCCTTTCGTCACACATGAAATTCTATGAAGAATAGCAAACATTTTTTTCTTTCCGCTGTGAAGCCTGCTTTCGACATCCAAACAATTCCAAACAGCCCACAGAGACCAAAAATAGTTCCTTTCTTTTCTTTAGACGTCTAGGAATGGCTACACATGAAGTGTGGACAATTGCTCCACCACACTCAACCAACATCCACACCACCCTATGCTTCAGAAGCTGCACAGTGGCCATACGGAGACCCTACGCTGCGGACCAAAAGCCATGCGGCACCACCCCTCGGTTCTTGGAAGGGGGACCCGCCGCTTGCCCCCAGCGCGACCACGACTCCCTCCACCCCTCGCATAAGCGGAATCGTGCCTAACCCTGCCCCTCTTATGCGCTTTGAAGGGGTAAGGGAAAGGGCGTACCCTGCGACGTGACATCCCCCTGTCGCCAAACCCCACCGACAACCAGCACCCAGGAGCACCAGCAGGCACCATAAGGCCCACGCATAAAGCCCCCGCATCCCCACCCAGGCCCCATCACGGGTGCCGCCCCCCCCCCCCTCCCCACCCCCCTCCCCCGAGCCCGCGCGCCGCCGACACCACCAACAACACCGCCGCCACCCAACCAGCCGCCCTGGCCCAAGGCATCCCCCAAGGAGCCGTTCACCCGGATTTCCGTGAGCGATTGACCGCAAGCGTGGTCCACCCACTTGTGAAGCCAAATGGCCGACTTAGGCCTATTACGCCGGAATCGGTCTGGGCAAAACTGGCTTCCCACGCCGCCATGGACCAAGTACGCGGACCCACCGTGAAACTTTTTTCCGATTACCAGTACGGAGTGGGAGGCGACGTCGCAAGAGCAGCAGTAAAAATAAAAAGCCTGTACCGCGAGGACGCCTGCGAGTGCATTGTCGCTTTGGACGCGACCAACGCATANGTGCATTGTCGCTTTGGACGCGACCAACGCATACAACACCATATCCCGCAAAGCGGTCTTGCAGGCGGCGTTTGCCACACCCGAAATGGCACCAGCATGGCAACCGATCGACCTTCTTCTCGGGCGCCCTGGGCACCTGGGTGTCTACAACGATGGGAAAATCATGCAAAGACTCTCCTCCGAGCGTGGCGTTCGCCAAGGCATGGTGCTCGGCCCCCTTCTTTTCGCACTTGCCATGGACACGGCTCTTCGCCCACTTTTGGCCGAATTCGCCTCCCCAGACAGTTCCGTCAAGCTCATCGCCTATCTGGATGATGTCCACCTCCTTGGGACAGCTTCAGCCGTCGCAGCCGCCGTTCCCAGAGTGATCTCGGCC